>JBAIZZ010000094.1:381820-423580 GCA_037355905.1 Heliconius aoede | reverse complement strand
ATATATATATATATATATATATATATATATATATATATATATATATAAATATTGAAATGGTTTTCGTTTGTAAAGTCAAACTTGTTTATGTTATTTTTTCAAGTTGACTTTGAAATTCAAATCATTTGGAAATATTAGTAATACGTGGCGATGTGACTCGTCGATCTTCATTCTAACGTTCTACCGAAACTATATATGTTCATTTGTGAAATAATAATAATTGTATGTTCAAATAAATATTTATGTGCGTCCAGGGCGCCCCGCGCGAGGGCGAGTTCCGTCTGTCGGACCCGGACGAGGTGGCGCGGCGCTGGGGCCGCCGCAAGCAGAAACCCAACATGAACTACGACAAACTGTCGCGCGCGCTCAGATACTACTACGATAAGAATATTATGAACAAGGTACTCATTGTTTTATTATTGTTAATCTAACGTATTATACGAAAAACAAAAAATAAAGATTGTTATACAGAATATTCTTCTCCTCTTTCTCTTCGCTTCCATAGCTTTTTTAGAGTCACTCTGAAGGGTTATAAGTTTGTGTCATATAAATTACATGTTATTTAATAATATGAGAAATTATATTTTGAATAATATAATAAAGCATTTTAATTTTAGGTGCATGGCAAGCGCTACGCGTACCGCTTCAATTGGGCGGGGCTGGCGGCGGCGTGCCAGGCGCAGGCGCCCGATGCGCCGCCCTACTGGCACTACCTGGCGCCTCGCGTGCCTCCCCCGGCCTCCACCGCCGCCCAAAGCCCCGCCCTGGCATCTGCACCCACCATGCACTTGCCCACTAGCAATCCTCATCATATAACACCTCAGTGAAAGACCCGAGTGAACTTCGTTTAGTACTTAACAAAGAAGTGTCTGAACAGCGCCTGTGTTTGTCGAATGAAAGTTAAATAATCGCTAAATATTCGTAAGTAGCGAATATAAAAAGACTTTTGCAAATGATTTGTGCATTTATTATTTTTGTTTGTCTAGATTTTGTTGTTTATTAAATTTTCTTTGTTTTGTCTTCTTACGTACAAATATTTAAGAAATTATCTAACACATCTAAATTACACAGAACAATAAACTGATCGTTGCAAAATTTGTGAAAATATTTTAAAGGGTTTAATTAAAATAAGTATCATCTTGTTGCCGATTTCTGTTTATTCGACACCATCTGTAAGATAATTTCTTAATTGTTAGAATGTACCTGCGCGTACATCACTTCAACAGTTTAAATAGTCTCTAATACTAAGTAAACGCTGTTCTTACCTGATATCTCTTCAAATAATATACAGTTCAAAAATATAGATAAATATAAGATAAACTACAGCTAGTACTGTTAATTCCTATCTACTCTACTTTTTGTAAGGATCTTTTTACGTTTCAATTGCTTACTGATATATTTATATTTTTGTTATCTCTAAGTGTCTTTCGCTTTGTTCTTATTGTTTTTAATAGGGAACGTAGAACCGACTTCTGGAGGCATTGCGTGCTGACACCAGGGTAAAGAAATGACAATGAACAGGCATTTTATTATAAAATTTTTTTTAACAATATGTTACCATTAACATAGAGGTCAGATTCAATTTAATAAATGCTTGGCGACCGCAAATTTTGTCTAACAGGCCGCGTACCGCTCTTCCTTCATTTTCATATAGATTTTTAATAGAAATGAAGAAAAAGAAAAAATGGTCAAGACTATTCCCGACTGCTAAGGAAGGCTTATATTTATATTATATTTTCATACAATATGCAATCATTTCTTTACGAGTACACCTGCCCGCGGCCCTGTGATGCTCTTAAGATGTTAGGTTATAGATTTTTTATCGAATTGTAATTTTTTTTTTTTTAGTTTGAACAATTTGTTTTTAGATATATTTCTTTATTAACACCATTTTTTATTATAATTACTATAATTTGAAGTTCTTCATGTTGCTAGAAACATACAGTTTTTAACTTAAATATAACTTAATATTTAATATACTTTAATATTATATACAGTTATTTTATTTTTATAAATACATTAAAATTCAAAAAATAAATTAAATCTTTTTTGTTATTTCTTTGGTTGTGTAATAATGACGAGATATTAAGTAGCTTCTTGGAAAAAAACGATGTAATAACTTACATAATTATAATACATAATTATATTACGTTTTATGAAATTAAAGTTAAAGAAATATTAGTTTTTTAAGTTATTTTTAAGTTTTATGTTAAATACAAATATAGTTTTCTGTACAAGTCGTTTTTAGCTATTATATTTGTTTTTATTAAATACGTTGAATTTAAAATTCTAAAGATTTAGTATGAGTGTAGGTGTATTTTCAAAATATGTACGTAGACGTTGTTGAATACTTGGATTTAAACCCACAATAAAACAGGGACGTTCACGATGTCTTCTTTGAAGCTTGACCTTCCCAGTTAAAACAAGCACCTGGAATTATAATAGGTACATGCTATTCTTGTTTTTTGTTATTTTTTTATGAATCCTACAAGATTTTATAAAAATTTGGTACAAAGTGTGTTATACTTAGTTAATGCGTATTATTTCGTTGTGTCGTTAATTAATGTATCTCTAGATACAAAGCTTATGTACGGTATTTTTACTTTCGTTAGTTTGTTCTCGTTAAGTTGACGAGTTTGTTAAATAAAACGCCTTCGCGCAGCATCACAATAAAGTTCCTCGCAAACAGTTAAGTGTGTATTCATTTATTAATTTCCTAGTTTTAATTTGTATCCAGCAAATAGCAGGAAGAGGGCACCGGGGAATGTAAATAAATTATATACAGAAAAAATATTGCTATATAAGTAATTCTTTTTAATAATTAAGCCGGAAATCCTATAGGTACCTTACAGCCTACATCATGTTGAGGAAAGGTGACGTGGGAGTGGTCAAATCAGGTTTAATTGTATTTTAATCTTATGTACATAACGTGTAATGTATGTAATATTTATATATGTATAGATATATGGCTCGGCTTCACTTGGCTGATATGGGATGTATATTTACATACATATAATCGTACATATATATCCCATATGAGCCAAGAGAAACCGAGTAAAATTTTAAGCAATGCGTCCTTCTCAATTTTACCGACAAAAAGGAGACCTACCTATATGAGTGCCAAGTGCTGTGTTCTCCCGGGATAAAATTCAAGCTCTAAAATTGACTTGGCAATTTTTTAATAAGGCACCAAACCCAATACGAACATTAACTCCAGTACACGCATCAAACAGAAAGTACACTAATTTACCGGTATAATAAAGCTTGTGCGTAAGATAATATCGGATGAAATTTAGAATTTGAATTCACATTATTTTTTTTGATGGGATATCATTACTTCTGAAATGAAATTATAATTATTAATGAAAACTTTGGTATTTTTAAATTAATAACGAAATAAGCCAATACTTCGCTATTTTTAAATTTACCTAAAGTTTTAGACCTACCATTCATTTTTTATTTTCTTGATAGTAATTATCAATAATTATAATTTTGCAGAGGTTTTTTCTTAGCTTTAGATATCAAATATCAAGTTTCCAGGTTAGTATCTAGAAGTGGGTTAATTTTTGATGAGCGAACCAAAGAATTTTTATGTATTTTTAGTCACATGGTTGTGTATTGCGGCCCCTGCGCCACAACGCCACAAATTTTGTAGCTTAAATATTATTGCGTATCTGAAACATTTATTTAAAAAAATCTAGAGGTACTGTACTGTTTAAAGAAATCTAAAGGCAAGTTCCTTTAGATTTCCTCGAGTGGGTATCGAACCTATATCTAGTTGTTTGTATGCGACTGGGTGTGGGTTCGATCTCCACTCGAGGAAATGAAATATATATTTAATTCTATATTTCCATTTCTTTGCTCTTGCGTCGAGGCAAAGCTTGCAGTTGAGTTCCGCCTCTCAATACGCAATGCCTTAAGATTCAGTGGATTTATTTAATAATCTAGAGAGTTTTAATTACAATATTATTTATGTCATACAAAAAACCCTGTGAACAGTCCTGTCCTTGCGGCGCCGGACGCGATGCGATATGCGCCCACGCACCCTTGATTGCTAAACGACAGCTTTTTTTAAACATATTTTTTTGTTATACTATATTATTATAAAAAATATATAAAATTTTTGTATTTTTATATTGACCACGCACCCTTGATTGCCAATCAACAGGTTTTTATTAATATATTTTTTAATGTTACGCTGTATCCCGTACACAGTGAAATATTCGTAGACAGTGGGAACCTAATATTAAAACCCTCCGTTCCCCATTTTCCGCAGATTTCTGGAGGCATTCATACTCTACAGCAAAAGAAATGGATATTAAATATTTCATCATCATGTAGTTAAAGCGGGCGAAGCCGCGGGGGTCGCTAGTCATTTATAAAAAATAAAAAGGTTTCAAGCAACTGTGACAGGCCGCGACTCCCGCCGGCGCGTCCACCGCACGATGACGCCCCGGTCGGCCGCGCTCCTGGCTCTGCTGCTCGTGGCCGGTAAGTTGAACTCATTGTGAATTATATCAACATTTACTGTTTCAATTACTTACTATTTAATTAAATACACTAAGTAAATAAATATACTGCATAGTGCTACAAAATGATATTGGAACAGAACAATTGGTAGAGCTGTTAGATAAATTATAATTATCGTTTATCATATTCTATAGCAGAAACTTCACGGCGTTATGTTCAAACAAATATTTGTATAAATAACCTGTTTTATATAACTCTCTTTCAACATTCTTGATGCTAATCATTAACCCCGTAGCGCAATTTAAGAGTCACAAACTAAATACTATACATTTTAACACCGACTCGAAAAGGAGTTCTATTTCTAAGTGATATAGGAAGTGTAAAGTTTCGGTGTCATTCCTGCAGGAACACGCGTGTCGGGCGAATGTGACAATGTCACGTTTATTTCCTCCCAAGTGGACCTGCTGCTGGCGGAATACGACCGCGGCGTAGGGCACACCAGCACCATGGATGTCAGTGCCTCGCTGGAAGTGCAGCACGCATCCATCGACGAGAAAGATTCTACTATTCGGATGTTAGCTTTGTTACTTTTGGTCAGTGATTTTTTTACCTTCACTCTATATCCCACATATAGCAGGGAAGGCGAGGGAACCCAGTTCACACTTCTACTCCACTTTTTGCCTAATTATCGAGACATTGCCAGGTCAGTGATGGAACTCAACTTCCTCGCTTTTTGTTGTTACCCGAATAGGAAGTGAATCGACAATCGCGTTTACTGTCAGATATGAGTAAACATAGTTTGTCTGTTAATTTTTTTTAATATATTCTGTAATTTTTAAGTTTTAAAAATCCAAAAAAATTTTCTATTGACAACATAACCGTCTTTTTATAATAAACACCTGTGAAACAAATTGCAGAAATGGGAAGACAAACGCTTAGCGTGGAACGCAACCAGCTGGAGCTGTGACAATGCCCTTGTATCATCAGAGCGGCTGTGGCTGCCCGACGTTTCGGTGTTAAGCGCCGCCTCCGTGGGCTCCACTGGTGGTGACATGGGGCTCCGTGCTCGGCTCACCAGCGACGGTCGTGTCTCCTGGACAGTACGCTTTGACCTGACTGCCCCGATTACCCTATCCTTGGAAGAATGGCCAAAAGATAAACATGAAGCCATATTCAAATTTGGATCTCGATCGTATTCCGCTAACGAATTAAGCCTGTCATTGAGTGATTCAGAGGTATACAAAAAGTAGTTTCTTTTCGTTTTAAGGAAAAAAATGAACCCTTATAAGATCACTCTGTTCTCCGTCGGTCTGTCTATCTGTCCGTCCAGATCCTTTATCTCAGGGACACTTGGAGATTTCGGGTTGAAATTCAAACCATATACCCAGATATACGGCCCTGTGATTTCCTGTATATCTTTGTAATATCTAACATATTTGTATATTTACTAAGAAAAAGCCATGGCCGTTTTTATCGCAAAAATGCGAATTTCACACGGTACTGTGAAAAAAATTATGCGTCTAGCTTTATCATCAATATACCTAATATTATTTTTAGCACACCACAGTATTCGAGTCGGGTGCATGGGAGCTTCTTGCAGTCAAGAGATATATGAGCCAATCGCTACGCTTTGATGAAGCCCAGCAGGTCCTGGAATGGCGGGTGACTCTGCGAAGACGCGCGGCCGCGCACTCGCTGGCGGCGGCGGCGGTGCTGGCGGCCACCGCGCTGCTGCTGCTGGCGGCCGCCGCGCTGCCGCCGGCTTCCCGGCCCGCTTTGTGCGCTACTGCTACTCTTGTCGCTTCTTTATGGTAACATTTTATGACACGAATGTTATATAATTAATGCAATATTTGTACAATTTAAGGTGAATTATTGCGCATTAGGTAGATACATCGCTGATAACTTATTATATTAGAAGAACTTTGATTTTCACGATTATTACACATTTTAAATGAAACTATTTAACCGAATTAATCGAATATATTTAGTATTTACAGTTTTGGAAACGCGACAATTCCGACACTTACCGTCCGTGGTCACACGTGGTGGTAGACTAGCATGCGTCTGTCAGTTGACATAATTATTATATCAAACTACCGCCAACAATTTCTAGTGCGTGGGTCCCAGATGGTACAGAGTTTCAAATTATTCTCTCTATTTTTATTATAAGGTGTTTTTGTATTTCAATAGCCTCCCGGATATTTCTGGGAATGTATCTATTGCTATAACTATTGTCATATAGTATCTAAAACTATTTTTATCGTTCTTACAATATTCTATCTTTGAAATCAATAAAATATACATCAAGCACAAAGACTGTGGATCTGTAACATAAAAATAATGATGATAAGCAGAATTGCCTTCCGATCCGGTGGTAGATTTTTTGTTTATATGTTCATTCGACGATTTAAAAATGCCTTTAGAGTCTATTTGAATGTAGAATATTTTGATTTCGAATAAATGAAAATATCTCCCAGTATAAAGAATATTAGGAATGCAACCCACAGTCATACATCGCCGTTTTGCTCTCTACAATTACAAAAATATTTCTACCTTCCAGGCTAATAGCAGCTCTAGTCCGTCTCCCGGGCGCAGCATCAGCTCCTTTAGCGATGTCGCTGATGTGCGCAGTCAGTATCGCCGGCGCGGTCGCGGCGTTTAGCGCTGCGGTCGTACTTCGCGTGGCTCGCTGTTCATCGCCGCCGCCGCACGCGTTACGGACACTTGTCATATCAACGTCGAGCTTTTGTAAGCTTATACCTCCTGAGGTATGTATTACATTATACATTTATATATTTAGTTAGTCGAAATACTTTGTTTACGGGGCCCTTACTTTTGTTATAATTATAAAATATACAATATTAGTTTTATATATGTCCTTCATTACGAGTGAATTACAAGTTATTTACCACCACCACAACCACAGATTAAAATGTTGCATAAGTATCATCACATTCCAACATAATTTATATTTTAATTTTATTTAACTTTCACCTCAAAAACAAAGTGACAAGTGTTTTTAATATCTTACTAGTAAGCGCGGCGAACTCCGTTTCGCCACCAGATGGTTTCGTTTTTTGTATCATTTCGTTTGAGGATTAAAAGATGAAGAAAAATTTTATTTATTGTTTTATATTTCTACTTAAAATGAAACGTACTTATTTTCGTAAGGGATAGTCACACCACGTACTGGCGCCATCTGCTCTACCACCATGCAAAACCATATTGGTTTGTAGTACATACCATGTATTAGAGATGGCGCTGTATGTGAAAAATGATTTTCCGTTTTCCTGCTTTTCTGTTGAAATTTTGTTTGCTATAAACCTCATGGAGTCCGAGACCTTTCTAACGAATGCAGAACCGTGGAATTCGATTCCTGCGTTGTGGAATTATAGCGTCAGGAAGTAAAACTCGATTTATTTTTATATTATAGATTTCCAGAACGAATTATTTCCTTCTTCTAAATGAGCATTGAATCCACTATACTTCTAAAGATGACTGAGAATTTGTAAAGTCTATTGTTGTATGTTTGTGTGTTCAGGGCAGCAGCGCGGAGTGGAGCGCGTGGGCGGCGGCGGCGCAGCTCCTGGACTACGTGCTGCTCGCGCTGATTCTCTTTACTCTCTTTGTTGTCGTGTGTCTCAGCTTTTAATCACACCTATCCATACCTTCTGCTCCTGTTATTGCCACGGTCGCATCTAGAGACATTCAGGGGGGCCTGACGTGTGTCTTCCTGTGGTTTAAAGGGTTTATTGGAATGGCATTCAAGTTATACATTTATGTGGTTGATATCCAGATTTTATTTTATTTCTTAATTTTCCAAATAAAATATGTAAACGTAATTGAGGTTTTTTGAATTTTGAGCTTTGGACTGATCTTGATGTGTTTAATTTTTTGTTAATAATTTTTTTTTAATGTTATGTCGTTCTGACATTGTGCGGTGGACTCGGCTCACCTATCCCTCTTTTCCAAGCCAAAATTATAAAAAGAAAATGAACTGTACGACAATAAAAATCACTATTTCACTATACTTATTATTGTGCTTGAATCAACTCTACGTAACGATTTAATGCCAATAACTGGGAATAGTTACAATTTAGTACCAAATCGAACAGAATAAGTCTAAGAAGCCATTTCATTGTCGATACTTCTACTATTCACTGTTTACAATATAACACTATTAATACTTGTAAGATATACATATGATATTAATGTAACGAGTTACGAGTAAGTTTACTTTTATTATTTAGTAAATATTTTAATAAAATATAATTAATTATTGTTATTTTTATTTAAAAATCATCAATAAAATGTCGTGTACGTGCAAATTTAATCATAAAAATTTTATCAAAATAAAATCAGCTTCACGCTGTATTCCGCAAACAGCAGGGTAGGCTGAGGAACCTAGTGTTAAGACGGTCCGTTCCCCACTTTAATCATGATTTTATTTTATTGTTGATTAAATTTCATTGTAATTTATTAATAATGAAATTTCATGCCGTGGCAGCGTGCCGTAGCAAACTATATTATAATATCCGAACTAATGTATGTTTGGTGAGTTGTCCTTGATAAATGAATAATTAAATAAATAAACTATCATCTAAGACGTTCCGTCGCGGCACTAAGTATAATATTGATCTGACTGACCTGACTGACCTGACTGACCTGTCTGCGATACGCGTGGTGAATGCTGTTCGTAGACGTACACGCTTACGGTTACGACAATCAAGTTGTATAACAAGCACTCGTACACGACGGACGGTTATCATAAGTTTTTTATATTTTATGGCCATTATTTTACAATTAAAATTAAAAATTATAATATATATTTAAATGACATTTAACCACTAAAATTTATTGATGATGGTGACCAAATAAAAATAAACTAAAGAATGTGTGTGGATACAAATTTACAACAAAATTGATTTTTAAATATTTTTTAATATACCTAGACAGTTGGCTAAATGATGATATTGCAATTGGTGAGCTATTAGGTTTTTCTTCATCGTTTTCATTCGCTACTATTTCATCATGATTTCGGATGATTTCAGTGAACAAAAAGCAAATGTTATCAAATTAAATATTTGCAAATTTCATACCAAGGATATCTTAATACGTCAGATATTTAGTCCTTATCACGTCTACTTAAGACCAACGATTTGGTTTTAACAAAGTAATAGAGCCTCTCAGCGAGTAGCACGACCGTAGCCAGCAGCATGCCAGCGAGGAGCGTCTGCGCCGCCGGCAGCACGTCCACCAGCCCCACGCTGACGAAGCCGCCGCGCCCCTCGTCGCACTTGGGACGAGAGCTCATCCACACTCGGCGGAAACGATCCATAAGACCGACTTCGCGTTGCCAACGCAGTCTATATCGAAAACACCCATTTTTAGTATATCTGTAGCCTTTATCTATTAAATGTCTTTCACGTGAGCGTGGCTACGCCACATTTAAATTATTTCTATTCGATAGATATATCAATATTTAACTAGAAATTACTGCAAAAGTCAAATAAATTTATTCAAAATAAGAACTTAGCTCAAATAATTTACCATCGGTTCACTAAAGTCGCTGCCTCTAAAACAATAAGCGCGTCGTTAGATTTCGCAACTCAAAAAGTAGGTACTTTGTATAAACGGAATATGCCTAAATATAAAAAAACTCGTAAAAGAAGAACTCAAAGGCAACAAAATGAATAATATATGTCAACAATATTAGTACCGTGAAGCGAACAGATCGCGGTATCCGGAGTGCTTGCGCAGCGGCACGGCCACCATCGGCAGTGTGAACGCCTTGATCTCCTTCAGGCCGCACTTCTCGCGCTCCGTGTACGTTTTACTGATGATGTCGTATGCTGAACTTTGTTCCACCTATATTTCCAAATACAATTAGCATACAGTGCTATGAAGTTGAACGTTAAGTAGTAACGGAGTATCTCTACGCAAGACTCAAAGATCTTGATCTAGATACTCGTATATGCAAGTAAAGTTGTGGGGACTGAAAACGACTAATAATATATCTTATAATGAAATTTCGTCAATTATTTAAGGATATTAAATACTTGTTGTCAATATATTTGCAATAATATTGTATAAGCCACATCCCTGGAAAGCGAATAGGCCGGTGCGCACGCGCGCGATGCCGTCCACCACGCTGAGGTAGGCGCGCTCGCCCAGCGGAAGCAGCTTGCGGCGGTACAGCGCCTGAGTCGCAGGGTCGTTGCTTTCCTTAAACAATACAACTTATATTTTTGTTTTCAACTTCACGGTAGCAGAGTAGGCGGATAAGACATTCCGCTTCTAGCCGTGTGGTCCCGGCTTAGAATAGGATCACCCTGGTACTGTCGGTGTCGTAAGAGGCGACTAAAGTACGTGTGGTAGAGTCGCGTCGCCAGTAATGGCAACACGCATGGGCAGAGTAGTGGCTCTTGCCACTGCGTTTCGCTTTAGGTAATGCCGGGCCCCGGCGCCCTACATCTCCAACTTAAAGGCTGGCAACGCACCTGTGGCTCCTCTGGTGTTGCATGGGGTCGTGGGCGGCGGTGATCACTTACCATCAGGTGACCCAAACGCTCGTTTGCCTTGTCCTCTCCCATAAAAAAACTTACCACCGAATTGGAGGTTGAACTAGAGGCATTGAGTGCTGAGCGTCGGAACTAAATGCCGCACTTTGTATCGACAAAAATAAAAAAGGTATCAATTTCGAAATAGGAAAAGATCTTACAGCGAAGTACACTCTCTTGTATGTGGTCTCCTGCACCCCCATGTCCATGGGGGAATGTGTTAAGTCCGCGATCGTGTTCAGCGCGTTGCTCGGCGCTTGCAATATCGCTACTATTTTAGCGGAGTAGGATGTGAATGCGAACAGCGATGCCAGCAAAGTGCAGAACATTAAGAGACGCACGGACCACAGCTGTGGCGATAGGTCTGAGCCTAGAAGTAACTACAAATTAGTTAGACACCATGTAATATGCATAGTGAACAATTAATAAATATTATTGTAAAACACAAATAATTATAATGAGCATACGGCCGAGCAAGTTAACAAGGGTACCTATAGAGACATAGTGCACTGGAACTCCGTTCCCCATTTCTTGTCCAAATTTCGAGACAATGCGTGTTCAGTTGCAAAACACTACGCATTTCGTCCTATTGTCGGGACGAAGCAATGCAACTTATTTTCTATTCTTCTATTCTATTTAATTCTTTAAATAGGAATTGAACATTTACAGTCAGATGCTGTGCCGCATCTTTACAGTGTAAATGACGATAGGATGGGTATCACTAGCCTTGCTGACATATAGTGCCAATAGCGTAAGTCAGGCTCTCAGGCAGCGTCAGCCTCTGCGCAGTCGGGTCCAGCACGTTTCGCCGAGCAACACGCCCAAATACGGTGAGTAGAAGAGCAGCGCCGGCGAAGACCGCCGCGCACGCCGCCCACACGCCGCGGCTGAACGGCAGTACGAACACGTTAGAAACCGCCGAGCGAGACGGTTGACGGAAGAGGAATGCCCCCCTGGAATTTAGAGTATTTATGAAATAATTATCATAATTGAAATTAAAATATAATTGAAGGATGTTACATCAGTGCCATATAATGTGGCGGATTCGGGCACATTTTAAATTTTTTTGACAAATTATATTAAATGTTTTATCAACAACATGTATACGAACAAAGTGTGCGTCGTACGATGTAGTGTTGCCACTTAACACGCAATGCCTCCAGAAATCGGTGGAAAGTAGGGAACGAAAGTGTCTTTATAGGAACAAAGATTTTAATATTTGGATAAAATTAGGTAATTACAAAATGACAGACATGTAATGTATAGAAATACATTCGTGTACGAACATAGTATATAAGTTTTGATAGACTGACTTGAGTTCGACAGTCTCCGCGGAGTAGTGCACCACGCGCCACCTGTCAGCGCGCATGAACATGGAGGTGATGCCGACCTCGAGCTCGCCACGTTGCATGCGCCCCACCAGCCCGTCGAACGTGCCGTTGTGCTCCTCGCCGTATAGGTCTACTTGCTTTAAATTGAACCTTATACAAATCAAACGTCATACTGGAGTCATTTTCTATATCCTTCTTGCCGTAGCATGATATAGTTGACTTCAGTAGCTTAAACACTCACCTAAAATTTAAATCCTCGCCGCAAAGCATAAGCAACGGATAAGTCACCTTTGGAAAAGTATCAATTTGGCGATTGCTGAGATCAGACCAGCCCCTGAAGTATTGTGGTTGTGTTACCTGTGAACGTTTAAGAAATCCCTGTAAAGTGGGGGGTGGTGGAGGTGCCCAATCAAATTTACTTATCCTCTTGAAGTATAATATAAGTAAAAAGTTTTTAAAGACATTTAAGAAATAATTATAATGTGTATCTGTAGTATGAGCTATTGTTATTAACAATCGTAGACATAAAAAAATAGAAAATCCTACGTTCCGTTTAATCGTTTGATACAAATAATTTATAGCAATATTAGTATTATATATTTACGATAGTAGCTGACTCCAAATAAACATTATGAAGATTCTTCCTTCTAGTGACTGCAGTCGGCAATTTCAACCAAAGGCGCTCAAGTTCTAATTGACTATCCCGAAATCCTAGGTTTAAGGCCATTAAATCCTGGTCCCTCTTAACGCGGTATACATCTACCGTCATATCCTTAGAGACCCACGTGACGTCCCCATCAGGCAGTATCAGAGTATCTGATAGCATGTGTTCAACATTTGTAATGTTGTAGAACGAATCGTCAATTAGCATCCAAGAGTGTCGCAAGTTGAAAGCGCGTGTGTCTGACGCCTGAAAAGTAACAGTTTATACATTTTTGTTGGTTCACTTTCTCTGTAGACGTCTGTAGTACTAGGAGGACTAGGAGTCACAATTCGAATTTCAAGAGTCTTTCAATTTCAAAAGCCCAATAGTCGTAGTCAAAAATAGCTCTTAAAAATATTTATTTAGATTTTAACCATCCATAGTACGAGTACACCATTGTTTATACCAACTTAATACTGGTCGATTCTTTAACTTTAAAGTAACAAACAAAACTAACTTTATTTAAAACGTGTGAAACGTTGTCGCAGTGCGTATCAAGCAGCATCCCCTCTCTGAAGGTGCGGTACGCAGGCAGGTCGGGGAGATGGAGGAAGTCAGTGTGAACCCGCACTCGCAGGCCGGCGTCGCCGCTGAGCCTTAACAACTTGTTTATATCATCTGAAAACATATTTATAAATTTTAGTTTTTTTTTTTCTAAACGAATTGATGTGTATGAAATTGCCATTATCTTGGTAATGTATTCAGGAAATCGGGTCAATTAATTTATGTCAAAAATAAAGCACACATGGCAATCCGGTCTGCTGGCTGCAGGTGCTTCTATAACTGGTGTACCCATGTTAGTTAGATAAATCTAATATTAATATTTCTCAACAGAACTATTTTCCGAACCAGTGGTAGCTTCCAGCAGGACTGACATTACTGATATTTCTATGTAACTTGACAATTCCAGAATTGGTTTTAGTGGCCCATTAAAGGAATATTTATTTTTTTATATTATGCATACTAAATATCATATTTTTAAATAATAAAATACTCCTCACTTAATGATTGACGTAGAAAGACGAAATTTCTCCTGAAGGTGGATTAGGCAGTGTAGGGGAGCGCTAAGAGAGGATTTACCGAAAAGTTGTGGCCCGCCACTAGTACTAAATAATATACAATGCGTATATTTTACCTAAATCAACATGTTATAAATCTGGACAAGATAACAGCTACGGAGGCCTACATCGTAACGCAGGTCTATTTAATTAGTGTTTATTTATCAGAGGGAGGTTATCAACACGCTCCACAGCAGCAGGCCACGCGGCGGCAGTTCTCGTCCGATACAACCTCGCAGCTCATGTTTATGTTTACACTTGTCTTTCTTTGAAATTTTATGAAAGTGCGTAGTATTTTACTCACGACTATCTCTTCACATTTTGTTGTACTGATTTATACGGAATTATTATACATTTTAATTAAGTATGAATTCTCATCACATACAATACTATATTATAAAACAAACCAAACGGATTGATTTATGTACTATTCACAGATTGTAAATGTGAATTACATTAGGACCTAACATATAAAAAAATATATATTTGAAAATTTTGAAGCATAATATTAAATTATTTGTTAAATGCTGTTCAAGTAACGTATTAACTACCTGGTGCCCAACATGAGAACGCTGTGATGAGCGTCAGCTTCTTGGATACGAAATACGCAACTATGAAACTGAAGAAGTCCATGCTTGCAACACAACTGAACTACGCTTTGTGCGGACCCGCATTTATACAGCTATTAGTTTATTATTTAAGGAGAAGTAGACATTAGCTGGCTGTATTGACCAGAAGGCTAAGTAGGCTCTTGACTAAGACGGCTACCTCACAGAAATTAAAAAGGTTCCTATGTGACGGGGAATGCCTTAGGTACGTTACGTTTTTCTGACGACGTTTCCTTACTTGTTGTACATTTGTAAATGTAACGGTCACACCCATTTGGTTGGGGTTGGTAGTGTATAACAACCTATTAATTCTTGTATAATGAGTTACTTGTACATGTACTCGAACGAAACAAGACGCGATGGAGGAATTGGCCAACTTGAGATCGGAAAATGCAAAACAATCGGTCAATGAGAAGCTAATATTTCTAAATCAAGCGGCGTTAATGTGTGTATGTAAATGACATACAAACTATAAATGTTCATTGCCTTTGGAAGAGTCTCCACCGAAGTGAACACGTCATGCCAATTTTTTTACCATTTTCAATGATTTTGTGTATTTAGTTTCTTTTTTCAACTTAACAACATAATAGGCCTTAACCCGACACGGTGCGGCGTACAGCTGAGTCAACAGCCTCTGTACAATCAATTGAACAAACAAATTAAAGGCACTTTTCTGTAAACTGTGTCATTGCTATATAATGACTTAACTATCCTCAACATTCGATTACAATTCATTATAAACGACCCCTGATGGCGCAACTGAAGTTGTTGAAGGTATCTACAATCAGTCGTTCGAGGTTCAGAATTCGAATTCGAGGTTATTAGATACGCAACCGCGGTGCACGGATATTGTAACGCAAGTTTACTTTACCCCACACGCACATCTCATACACTCACTAAATACTTTATACTTGTAATTAAGCAATGATATATGCCGTGTCCCGGCACCCCCCGGCGGGATACGACACTGTTTCGACGACACTTTACTCTTTTACCTATCTAGACGGACAGTACCTCCACCAACTTTTGTAATATACGTAATATAATATAAATATTTAAATAAAGTTATTGTTATTTAAAAAATCTGTTAAAATGTTAATATAGTAGATATTGAAACTAGGAAATATTTAAATTTACTATTTTCAAATATGTCTGTTATTTCTTTACATTATTTTCTTTTATTACATTTTTTTCTTCTTTGTTGCTTTCACGGCATGTGGCACACAGCAGGAAGGCGGAGGACACGTCGTTCCCCATTAAGGCCCATTTTCCTCCGAATTCTTGAGATACCGCATGTTGAGGCGCATTGCCTCGTGAGTCCCGACCACAGCGAGCCCGAGCGTGTGGTCCCGGCTTAGAATAAGATCACCCTGGTACTGTCGGTGTCGTAAGAGGCGACTAAAGTACGTGTGGTAGAGTCACGTCGCCAGTAATGGCAACACGCATGCATTAATTCCACCCCCGGTATTTGAAACCGGCGTGAAGTAGTGGCTCTCGCCACTGCGTTTCGCATTACGTAATGCCGGGCCCCGGCGCCCAACATCCTCCACCTTAAAGGCCGGCAACGCACCTGTAGCTCCTCTGGTTGTGCATGGGGTCGTGGGCGGCGGGGATCACTTGCCATCAGGTGACCCGAACGCTCGTTTGCCTTGTCCTCTCCCATAAAAAAAAAGCGTTTTGTTTCCCTTCGCCGCTACGGTCGCAATTAATTCTAAATTTTCAGTTCATTTTACTACATACAGCTTCATCTAACATGTAATTGGTGAAATATGGCCTGGCCTGGTCAAACATAAAAAAATCGTTACATATTTATGTATTCCAATTCCATTTGAAATATCTTTAATATTTCCTTTCACCGCCCGAAGCGCACAAAGCATCTAAAGGTTTAATAAAAAGCTTGTATCATTCAACATTTTTATTGTCTCTTCATGAGATTAACATACATATATATAAGCGTCTCTATCTCTACAAGCGAGCAGAGTATCACAATCAGCTCTCAGTTTCCGTAAATTCGCTATGTAACGTCAGTAGTGACGTAAGTCACTACTACTTAAAATACTACGTAAAATTTTTAAGTGCTGCGTACGCATTTATTGGTATATCTTAATTATACATTCACAAATGGGGTGATTGATACAAAACATAGAAATTTATGTATACTCAATGTGCAGGCGCATTTTGTATGAGAAATCATTAAATAGATTATATTTATATATGTGATAAGGCTTATTATAATTCCATTCGTTTATATTAATTTACAATTAAGCTAGCGTAGGTTCAAATTCCTTTGCAGGTAGTAGTAAACTGATTTGAACCAGGGAGATCCTATTCTATGCGATGTGATCCCGGCTTAGAATAGGATCACCCTGATTCTATCGGTGTCGTAAGAGGCGACTAAAGCACGTGTGACAGAATCACGTCGCCAGTAATGGCAACACGCATGGGCAGACTCGACCGGATTAATACCACCCCCGGCATTTAAAACAGGCGTGAAGTAGTTGCTCTTGCTTCTGCGTTTTGCATTAGGTAATGCCGGGCCCCGGCGCCCAACTTACTTACATAATGACAATCACCATTGGTTAGTAATGTTGGTAGATATCAATAATACACCATTCACATACAACTAAAAATTGTCTAACTACTTACAAAAATTACCCAAAAGTATTTGAATAAGTATCCAAAATTAAGCATTTACTGTAACCACATTAGCATATTACGTGATATAATATTTTTCTTATATAAATTATATATATGTTCGTTTGCATATGGCGGTCGTCGCAACAGACATAAGGTTCTATATTATTTGCCAAGTTTACAGTACTGTACTGGACTTATGTGATACATATTGGATGCAGTATTTCTGCAATTATGCTACAAAAAAAGGCGATAAATCTGAATATTTTAATTCATTAAGCAATCATAATTTATTATAATATAATATAATCTAGACAACATTAATTCTTGTAAATTTTCGGCGTTTTGGACTTAGAATATGTCAAACAAACCTTTCAAAAAAAACCTTTGTACAATTTTATAATAATTTGGTACAATTTCATAATAGTAATATTTTATTAATTTAATTTATTTAGAGATAAAAACTAATATTGCACGTCACACGCACATAAATTCAAAATTATAATTTACGTAAACCAATAATCATTTTTACGTTAAGGTCATAGAACAAAGCATTTCCGAAAATACATACAAAATAATCAAGTATAGGCACAGCATAAGTACATCTGGTAAAAATAATAAACAGAAAAGGTACAATATGAAATATTATTCTATTTTATATTCGGCCTTGACATTCTGTATAATGCCCCAAGTGCTGTCGGTAATTTATAAGATAAATGTTATTGGTGGCATTTACTGAAGCTATTGAACCAAAAACCATGAATACGGGGAATGTCGCGAGAAAACACATATCATGTGGTGTGTAGACATGCTTGCGTCTCTTTCAGATTTAGATTGAGGACTACAGGAGGTTAACACTGTTTAAAACCGTTTAATATTATTCCCTTTAAAATAATTTTATTCATTACGTAGGGGAAGTTTGCAATCAACAACAATGTATAGTTGAGTTATCAGTGTGTAAATACGTACATATGCGAGCATATAGGAACGTGCAATTTGTAAAGTATGACTAGATAAGCCTAATTCAAATTTGCTAACTGTGCTCAGTTGATTTGATATTTTGATAATGTAAACAATTAAATCTTATATGCTACTTTTCTCTTTTTCAGCTTCACTCTGAAATCTGAATGAAGGAGAGATGGTGGAGAGAGCACAGATTATTAAAGCACTCCGCTCCCCCCTTTCCACCGAATTTTGGGAGCATTACATGTTGAGGTAGCGGAACTCGAGCGAACAGTCACACGGTTGTGCCTCTGCACCGGCCGGCCTCAACATATTGATTACACAAATAAAAAAAAACAAAAAGCTGTTTACACTACAAATTTATAAAATAATAAAAAATTAAGTGAATGCATGATGAATACAATTAAGCTACATAAGTATATTTCTAAAATCGGCTTGAGATCTTTTGAGAGTGCAGAGCGCAGAGCGCAGAGCGGTGGTGGTGATCACCCATCAGCAACCAAACATCAACCAAATGACAAAATAAAGCTCTAACGTGTAACGTTTATTGTAATTTCAAGTGCGGCCGATACAAGATAACAATAAATAATTCAGTTACATGTAAGTAAACTACAAATGACGGGACCGCATTCAGTAACCAGTTGCCGTGTGTTGCAGTGTAATATAATTTTTAACGGTATAAATAAAAAATCAATTAACATGTACCCACATATCTGTATTTAGTTTGGAATATCTCAGAATGCACCAATACTAGTGTAATATTATAAATGCATATAAATTACTTTCATTTAAATATCCATTATATACAGCAGTCTAAATTGCTTTGCAGTTTCATCCCGTTTAACATTTTGTGACATATATACGGTCTTAGAACATATTTTCTATAAATATTTCTGTAATGTACACAGCACACAGCTCACTGGAGACAATATCACACATTTAGAACAAAAGTGACCTAACCGTCACTATTTGTAAATTGTGATTCTGATAAGAATCACAACAGAAATTCAGTACCTACAAAGGTTTAAGAACAACTTGTAGACGAGTCAGGTCACTTCTACTCCAAGTAGATCAACATTTATAGTAACTAGAATTATACTTTCCAACATATTCAACCTACGATAAACTATGGTTTATAAATAAATATTTGGAATATAACACAATTTGAACGTCCAACGTAGTGAGCGGGGCTAGGCGTGGGGCAAGGGGCAGGCGTCGGGCTGCACGAAGACGCCGGCGTAGTTGACCACGAAGTACAGCGCCAGCGAGCCGACGGCCGAGCCCGCCTGCGTGGCGGCGCCGCACGCGCGCATGCCGGCCGCGCCGCCGCGCCGAGCCCAGCCGTACACCCACATGCGCGCGTACGCCACCACGGCCGACACGGACACCCACGACACCACCTGAGGGAGTAAACGCTCTTCGTAAAACACTCCTCCATTGTTCATATTTTATTGAAATGCCTCACGCCACGTCATTTGTTATATGATAGGTTTTTATTGGAACCAGCATACACGTGAAGCGCTATAAAACAATTTAAAGATTAATTTTATTTATAGTCTCACATTTTTATCTCCCAATAATCGGAATACGTTTGGGAGGACGTGGACAGACCGTGGGAGACGTTTGTTGAACAATTACGTTTTGACTACTTAGAGGCTGCTTAGAGTGAATGCGACACCCTTCTATCATATATTATTATTAAAAATATATTAATATTTGATATTTATAATCATCAGAGTCAGCTTTCTAATTTCATGTTCTCTTCTTAATTTTAGAAATTATTTTAACTATATAACTACATTAATGAGTACTTTATACATGAATAATGGTATACACTGTTTTTCTTGCCGACGAATAATTACAATTTCAATAAGAAAGTTATACTTGAAGACACGACAACCGATAACATAACTGGTTTTCGTGCCTCAATTAATAGATTCAGAAATTCAGTTTGGATTAAACTCTTCACCTAACACTAAGACTTAACTCTTGAAGTATAAGAGAGCTATTGGAATGGTTCATTCTCCAACTGTTAAGTTTGTTTATTGAATCAGGCGACCTAACTTGTCAGGCAAACTTTTTTATTTTTATATATATATTTAATTTATGTGTAAAATAACATTTAGAATAATTGTATTGTTATTGCAAGTATAACTAAATATTAATTGTGTGCATTACCACTAGGGCCTCCCCTGCGGCCACGGTTTGCAGCGGCGGCGCGGGGCTGAGCGCCGCCGTGGCCAGGATGTAGCAGAGCGGCACCAGCGCCAGCAGCAGCGCCGCCGCCAGCACGCGAGCCCCCGCCGGTCGCAGCCACACGCCCGCCAGGCACGCCAGCGGGTTGGCCATGGCGCCCAGCGACACAGCGAGGTGGTAGGCGCGTGCACCGTACGGCATGCACGAGTATGACTGCACCGACGGCAGCACGCCGTTCATCAGCGCGTTGAGCCACGCCATCAGCAGCAGCACGGCTACCCAACGCGGCTGCAGCAACGACGCGTCCACCGCCGCCGCCTCGTCCTGCTTGGCCGCCTCCGCTTCGCGTACTCGCTCCGATTCGAACGCCGCGCAATTATCTACGAGCGAGAACGCAAGCAGGCTGAGCGCGGACAGCACACCGAGCAACACCATGAAGACGGTGGAGTCAAACCGCGCCGGCGGGTATATCGCCTCCACTGTCGAATTGTCAGGTGCGTACGAGCACTGCGGCTCACCGCCCACGCCCTGGATCAACGAAAGGATGCTCGGAATGAACCCGCTGAGCCCCTCTCCCACGAGGTACGTTGCGAGGTAGACTTCACGGAAATGTCTTAAATACGGATAGAACAACACTGAACTAGTGCAGCCGACCAGCGCAGCACAGAACGTTAACACAAGGAACATGACGGAGCGTTCATTTCCGGAGATTACCGCCGTCACTGTGTACAGGAACGAGTTGAGGAACAAGGCCGCCGTGCCTATAACCAGCAGAATGTATATATAGGGCGCGTCCGACGCCCGTGGAAGTATCCTTCTCATGACAGCGTAAGCAACTAAGCCAATGTTCGCCAGCTGTATGGCGACGGTCATGGAGGCGGGGAGCGCCCAGCCCTCGGGCAGGCGCTCCACGAGCAACGGCAGCTGCACGTAGAGGCCGTTGACGCCGAGCCATGTGCCCAGCCCCCAGCACGCCATCAGCACGTCCAGCAGGATGCGGCGCTGCTGTCCCCACATCTTAATTTTGCTACTTTCACTGTTTTCCAAGCAAGGCGAGCGTTCTTTTTCCTCGTTTAACCTGAAATCGTTCAAATTGATTACGACCGAGTGCCAGTGAGAATTCAACTCAAATTCTATTGATAAGCAACTATACTAAAGGCCCAATCAATCTAATCTGATAGTCTATAATTTTTGACTTTATCTAGTCGCCAATTATCAGACAGTCCCCTGCCCGGTACCGAGGAACCGAGGACACTGCCGAGCGGCGACATCCACTTGTGCAAATAGAAACAAATTAATGTAACTAATCGATCGTTAATAACGACGCGGAGACTCGAGACGATACGTGACGTGACGCGGCGATCACGTAAGTTTCTCTTTTATATATTTGTTCTAATTACTTATTAAATCTACGATTAACGTGTTATTTCTGACGGTGTAAAACTTTTTCAAAGAAATTACAGTACGGTCAACAGGTCGTGGACGTCTAAAGATAGATTCCAGAGTGAATAATGTGCACAGGATCAGAAAAGCGAACTTCAGAACAGCCACGACTCGTTGACCGCATTGTATAGTTGTTTGTATTTCTTTGTATATTTTATATGAATCGCCTAAAAATCATTATCATTTTTATCATTTAATCACGTTATGTTTTGCTGTAGTTATCTACTTCATTTGAAATTATTTTATTGTACTATATATTTTTTACTTTCACACGACATCATTGAAATAAATAAGTTTACTAGTAAACTAAACTGGCGTTACTGTTGTACAGTACTTTGAAAATGCACAAAAAGTTTTAATTTTTAGTGGATTAGGTCGAAACAAATAATGTATTGTAATATATATAGTACGGGAGCCGGCGATACTCGAGCGTCATAGAGACCTATTGGGTTGGGAAGCTTAGATGATGACAAGAAATAAATGTAATATAATACATATCTTGATCAGTGGGGTGAGCGGTTATAGATTTTCAAAAATGTAAAAATAACTGTTGCATGAACATACTTGAGCGCGTCAGATATTGACATCATCCATTTCCTACGTATTCTTAAAAATGTAAATGTGTTCATTTGACTGTTACAATGATGGAGGTGGTTGTGCGTAAGACTTAAAATGAAAAAAAAACCTGAACTAAACTCTCATAAAATAATCTGATGATGCAATGACACGATGACACGAGCTCGCAGCAGTGTTAGAATGGGCAAAAATAATTTCCTCACTTTGAAATGCTCAAGCGCGTCAAATTAAGATATATATGATTCATCTTAATGCCCTAGACGTGCTAAAAATTTCATGTAGATAAAAGAGTTTACGTTTTAAGTACAATATTTTAATTTAAACAGAAACAGAATTGGAAAGTAAGTTGTTGTCTAATATAAATATTTATTTGGACCGTTACAATAATTATACTAACAAAATGAAAATTGAAAAACACTGAATAAGGAAATATATTAGATTAATTAAATTACGTCACGAGTGTTTGTACGAAATTATAGACATGAATGAACACAGGTACGAACAGTGAGTATCATTTGTTGATGCTATTTCGTTTCAGAAACACGCCTGAAGAGTTTGTTTGGTTGAATGAGTTTATCTCATAAACTACAAGTTCTACTGTGAGTTACTTCCATGTGATCTACACGTTAACGACAGTTATTATAATTTGTGGAAGCTAGAATGTTAGCAGCGTACTAGATAAGTTATTTATAAAATATTTAAGTGACGACCATACAGTTTGCACAAGCATATCGAAATTTAAAACGTCGTCCGCGATCCTTCCAAGTAATCGTCGCGTTAAAAAACAGGTTTATTCGTATCATATATGATAACATTAAAAATACCAAATACTGTTATTTTGAACTTACATTTTTACGACTATTAATCGAAATAGCAAAATTATAAATGCTAATTAAAGAGTATTTAAAAATAATCAATGTGTTATAAACAGGCCAAGAACGAGTCGGTTTCGCGCACATAGAATTCCGTACCCTTGTTGTATATGTAATCCGTAACCCGTTTAATATTTGTTTTATTTTCAACAACAGAAATACTATATAAGTAAAAATTTTAACTGTCTGTAATAATTGTCACGGTCCCGTTTTACTCTTTATCGGTTATGGAACCCCAACAAAAAAAACTACAACGAAAGTAATTAAAAAACATTGTATTCCAATTGTATTTAAACCATACATAAATATAAAACCTACCGTTTTGTATGAGTGAATATTAAAAATACTCCCTGCTCAGTTTTGCGTGATAAAACTAATCAAAACAAAAAACAATTAAATACATTACATATTGCCGCTTGAAGTGTCAGCGCGCGCGCGGCGTGGAGGCTCTGGCGGTAATGGCGGACGAGTGGCAAGACAAGCATGTGAGTGAGGTGCAAGCCCCTACTCCATACTCCCTAGTCCCTAGTGAGGAGTGGTCAGGCAAATAGGGTGCAAATAGCAGAGTTACCTATCGACGAGGAGCGTCATGGTGCTGTGCAGGGCTGCAACCGCGACGCCGTCCTCGCCCTCCATTTATTTATAGTGTGCTACTACAGGGTGTGCTTTTGTGTACATGTATGTATTAATTTCCTTCCACCTAAGTAAGTTTTATGTTAATGCTAAATTTTGTTTTAGTATGTTTTAAGAATTTCATAATGAGAACAAGAAGAAATTTTATTTTGAAAATATTTTTTTAATTGATATTGTAATCTTGTAAGAGAATTCTAAATTATTTAATTTAAAAGAAAATATTTTAGTAAAATAGACATAGATTTATTAATAATAAGATGAATTTAAAATAATTTATTACAAAATAACAACCTTTTTATATATTAGAACACAAAAGATCACATTACCTTCTAATTTAAAAGGTGAATATTAGAATACTTTTAATATTATTTTAAATTACAGTAATATTACAACAATGGTGGTGGAGTAACAAAAAAACACAAAAACTACATAATTTGTGTGACATTCTACATTTATATAGTAATGTTACAGTCAAATGTAAACTTCAACGAGATAACTTAAAGATGATAACAAGTTTTTATTATCTTTGTTTAATCGAAATTTAACTTCATTTCTTCACACCACTGATAACATATTTGAGAAGAGTTAAGTCAACAATAAACACTAAAACTAGTTTCCCTAATACTTAACATAAGATTAGATATTTAGTTAGGTAATTAAACTCAAACCATTTCCAAAAGAAGTAATGCTAACAAAATATGATAAAATATAATAAAATAAAAATATCTACCAACTGTGCAAAGTTGTGGTGTGTGTTTATTGTCCACAAAAACTTTGTTGCACCTGCAAGGTTGAAGAAACACCGCTGTA
This sequence comes from Heliconius aoede, assembly GCA_037355905.1. Classification (NCBI taxonomy): domain Eukaryota; kingdom Metazoa; phylum Arthropoda; class Insecta; order Lepidoptera; family Nymphalidae; genus Heliconius; species Heliconius aoede. The sequence goes on along the minus strand of JBAIZZ010000094.1, from coordinate 398,720 downwards.
ACTACATTTAATGATTGTTAAGTTGTGCAATTGTAAAATAGGCGTAAGAATTGTAAGCATATAAGCAGGAAACACTTAAAATTCTATGAAACTCACCTCGTTAAACTACTCATGACTGCCTGTTACTTAATTTCACGAAATCTTATTAGAATCATTTAAATTTATCACTTTAACATTATATAAACCTTTTAAAGAAAATGTTCACATTTTAATTAATTTTAAAATGAATCCATCCTATTATTATTGATGTCGAAATAATCTAAATAATATAATAGTTTTACGTCGAGGAACAGGGTCAAAGGCTTAAGAAATCGAAAAGTAAATTTACATCACCAACCAGAGAGCACTGACAAGCTGACACTGACAGGCTGACACTGACGTTTAAACTTTGACATTTCCTGAAATTTGCATCATTTACCATTATCTGCCAAACGTGCAAATAGATTGCCCTATAGGCCTAAAGTGCAACGTAAGTGCTCAAAATTCCAAATCATACAAATAAAATTAACTATCGTGCATAGTATAGTAATGCCGATGGTTGAGGTGAACTGTAGTAATAAAAAACAAATTTTGTTTGTCTATCCTCTGTAATTTCAGACATGAGAGGAGTAAGAACGAAATAAATTTTTGTCTTGTAACACAACTTTTAAACTTCTACTCTCTTTTTCAACTTTGAACTTTTTTGTTTCAGATATTAATCTAAGAGCCCTCTGACCACAGCTCTATACAGCTAATCAAATGATGATATAGATACAAAAACTTGTTTTAATTTTACTATTTTTAAAGTGTTACTCCATAGAAAAAATATTTTGAAAACATTAATTTATAAAGTTTTTCAAAGAATTCAATACAATAAACGAAAACAGCGATGCATAGCACGCCAAAGGGGGAAATGATGCCATTTTGATATTATTTTGCTGCATATTGAAAGGGTCTAGCTCTAGCCCGATAAGCATGAGAAAGCTGCACTGGTTTAATTATTCTCAATATTATTGTATCATTTTTATCTGAAATTGATACACCATTTTTTATCGCTAACCCTTATAGTAAGGGAGTTATGGTACCCTTAACGTTAAATTTTTTCTTGGCATCTATTAAAGATTATATATCTATTTTTAAAATAACATTAACGAAATTCAAAATAATCTTTATGAAATTTAAAATGAACATGGGTATCTGTAAGCTGATTATTATATATTTGTTTCCGAAATTTCGAAACATTATACACTGCAAAAAAATTAAGTTTAATTTTTGAGTGGGCTTTTATATTCAACACGTAAATTGATTGATACCTACCAAAATTATGCACATATTAGTTAACTATGCTGCAAGTTAATAAAAAAGCGAGGTAGTTGATAAATTTCCAAATAAAACACATTATGAGTAAGGGCACGCGCATATCAAACTTGTACGGAGATATGGCACTCATCATACATATTCGTTTTATATGAATTCATATACTACAGAACAGAATGCTCTACTAGAACTTTCACCAGCAAGCAATTTGCCCTTCATTTTAAGAACTCAACATTTTATAAAGATTAGTGTGCAGACATGTCTGCTGGCTGCCGTATTAAACATGACGAACTTGTAAAAGTCAAGTGTATAATAACATCGTAGGTACCACTTTAAAGATTATACTTCAGATCATCATTAAGCAATTTATTGCCTACAAATATGTATAGGATTTGATCTTCTACCCTAAATTAATTTTGAATAAATTATGTTAATTTTAATTATTTCTACAGACTTTGTTATAAAGTGTATGAATTAAGGAATTTTCTTTTATCTGTGATAATTGACATTTTCTTGTTTGAGGGGAATTTCATATTAAAAAAATACGCATGGAGAACATAAAGCTTTATTAATTCGACTTTTATTAAACATCCAAAAAAGCTTATAAATTATTATTAATATAATAACGATAGTTCGTAATAGTAAAAATGTGTTCGAGCATTTAATAAAATTAGCATTTTATTATATCATTAAAATGTAACATTTAATCTACAATAGACATACTCCTAGAGGTACCATATTATTCTATTTCCTTACCATAATAGAGCTAGATGACAAACAGATCGAATAAATTATTTCAAGACAAAATACTAGGCATTTTCTGTATAAATAGCAAAAATACATACGGCTTCTGATTACATACGCAGCTGACACGACAAATAAATAAAACAACACAACGTTGGTTCGACAGTATTTTAATTTAAAATTTCAAAAAAGCAAATACAATATAATCTCCGCGAGACTCATCTCATAAAGCTTGACACGTAAAGTATGTGTATGTTGTATGTTCATTAAATAAGTATTCATAAATATAACAAACAGTGAGCGCTAAAACAACTGCGTGGTAGTGTCGCTGAGGGTGTGTGCTCTCTCTCGCTCGCACACTACTTGTCCTTCTCGCTCTCCGTCTTCCTGCCGATGGGGACGGCCGCTCGCACTCTGAACATACAAAATCTTATTAGAAATAAAATATTACTGTTTAAGAATAGAGATTTATCCGTTTCATTATGAAATAATTAAGTGATATGTACATAACCACGTAAAATGGTAATAAACGTGAAAATTAAAGATGTTAGTACGTACTTGGCGGTTATCTCGTTGATCTTGGCGCGCGCAAGCTCCAGGTTGCCGTCGACTTGCGCCTTGTTCATCTCGTACGCCTTGGGCAATGTGAACAGCGCTATCCACGCTGAAACATACACACATTACATTGCACCACACCACCTCCTTTAAATAAATATTCATTGGCGTCATAGGCCAGTCGTGGCGCAGACACAGTGTGACTGTAAGCACTATTGGTTGTTGATTCGATCCCCGCTAAAGGAAATATTTTTTTTATTTAAATTTATATTTCCATTTCTTCGCTCTGGTGTCGAGGCAAAAGCGCGGCTCTGAGTTTCGCCTCGCAACACACAAAGCCTCCTAAAATCAGTAAAAAATAGAGAACGAAATGTCTTATGAAAAAATGAACGAAATATTCCCTCTGCTTATTCTGCTGTGTGCGGGATACAGCGTGAATCTAATTTTTTACTATTATTGTTACAGAAGATACAGATAGAGAACAGAAGTAGATTCTTCAGCAATCGAAAAAATAGGAATTATGGTAAAAAAAAACTTTTCATTCTAATCGTGTATTTATGCAAATTTAGTTTTTAACGAGATTATATTTAGAAGTTACGAGCATTAAGCCGCTCTGATCTACAATGAGGTTCAATTGACAGTCAAGTGTGAGTTGTAAGAGAACCAAGCAAACAAATAAAATTCAGTCTACATTTAAAATCAATTAATTAAATCATTATTATTTTCAAAATTTAAAATATTATGTATTTTAACGCCATTGTAGTGCAGTTGACAAAAATAATATATTTTTAGTTTAAGTTTAAATCTTTACAATATTTTCGTTTATTTGAGTATTGAGTAGTAATTTTTCGTACAACAAATAATTTACACTAACATACTACTTTCAAAGAGGGTTTCTAATAAATGCAATCTACTTAAATCTACAATTTGAATATTTTCAAGTAATATATAATATTATTCCCACACTAGAGATGAAGAATATGTATAGAATGAAGATAGAGAAAGTGAGTTTTAATCCTAACGCTTCTAAATTAGTTTTAGTGTCCAACTTTTTAGCATCACGCTGAATCTTGCATATAGCAGGATATGCAGAAAAAACCTTATATTTAGACACACCAAGAGTGGTGTGTCTAAATATAAGGTCCTTGTTCTTAGGTTAGGGGAAATGCAGAGGTACTTCCCCCACAATTTTGAAATGGATCATCTTAACATTATTCATTCTGTATGACTGGAGATATAAAAAATGGTGTAATGTACACTTACCAAGTATGATAAGCGTGATGCCATTGAAGCAGGCGCCGACGTACGTGAGGCACCATAGCAGCACGCCGAACTTCAGGGAGTCCACCAGGTCCTCCACCAGGAACAGCCTGGAAGGTATTAAAGTATATATGACTAAATACACACATGTACATTTTGTGAGTTTTTAATAACCAAATATATCCGTCATGACAAATGGACAATGGTAATCACTTTTTTTATAATATTTAAATAGGCTTACGTTTGACCAGATCAAAGCTGATAAACTTTAATGTGGTCTGCGATGGTGGTGGTGTACGCCGTCTAGAGGGAAGGCCGGCAATGAGTTTCAATTTTTCGCAATGAGAACGAAAAATGTAGAGTCAAATCGTTCCATTCGTACGTTAGGAATTTCCACCATGTACAAGAGGTGTAAAGCTGAATTCCTAGAGACATTATGACAAAAGTGGCAGGGGGTGTTAGGCTGTGCAATTCCAGGATAAAGTCCCGACACTCGCGTCACCCTTCACTCCATGTCACCCCTGGGTGACTGTAATGCGACGGTTGTGGGTTCGATCTTCAGTCGGGGAAAATATTATTATTTATTAATAGTTTCATTTCTTCGCTATAGCAGCAAGGCAAAAGCCCAAGTTTGAATTCCGCCACTGAACACGCAATGCCTCGAAAAATTCAGCGGAAAGTGGAGAACAGAGTATCTTAACACTATTCTCTCTGCCTACCCTGCTATATGCGGGATACAGCGTGGAGTTGATTTTATTTGGTTTCGTCGTAAAATTTTTTAAATATATATTAGTACCTGCGTAGCTCAGAGAGCGCGGCGTTGAGGTGCGCGGTGGCGGCGGCCGCCAGCGACTGCGCGCGCTCCGCGGGCACACTGATATCTTTCTCCAGCAACCATCTGCAAATCATCACATATTTATTAGATCAGTAATCTAAACAACGCCTTCGGGAGCATCACGAGCGTTTGCCCGCAACGCGACGGTTGTAGTTCCGAGTGAGAACTCGAGGGAACTAATTATTATTTCTTAACATTTTCATTTGTTCACTCTGGCAAGAAAGCAAAAAAACCCGGTATTGAGTTCCTCCAGTCGTACTGCCTCAAAAAATACAGCGGAAAGTGGGCAACGGGGCGTCTTAACACTAGATTCCTTTCTGTTCCGTAACACCGCCATCTCTATATTTAAACAAATAATCGAGATCGAGAGCTCACCTTTATACAGTCAGCCACTAATTGCATTCAACGGGCGCAGACTGAACAAACACAAGTGTTCATTCAGTACATTTATATAATATTAAAACACTAGAAATACATACATTACAAACCAGAGGGTTGGCATGTCGCTTACCTAAAAATGTGTATTTAAAGATGTATTATTTATTATTTTTAGTTAATGTTTATATCTTACAGTCACACACTTATGTCAAAAATCATATTTCTTTTCTGTTCTCCTACATGAAATGAACATTCTACATAAAGTGTGAAGTGTGCAGAAACTTACTTGAAGGGATGCCCCTCGTTGGTCTTCTGAACAGCTTGCAGCACGTTCTTGTATATGCGGAAAGCCACAGCCACGGAAAGGGCCAGCAGCGAGCTGTACGCCAGCACGGACACCACTGAGCAGCACGCGAGCGCCACCAGCAGCGCTAGGCCTGCGCCCAGCGCCGCGCCCGACCGCGCCGCCGACCGCCAATACACCAGCGACTCCACTAGAATATCATATGAAAATAATATTATATAAACTCATTTATAGTACGGCCAAGGAGTCGTGGCAGTTAGGTTTTAATTATGTTTTCTGAACTTTCTCATATTGTTCGCGCGGGAAGAAGATAATCTAAAATAAGAAAAATATAAAAATCAAATTACAAGACTCGTCGATCGTGCTGTGATTTCCTCGTTAGTACTGGTGACTAGTTATGATCGTATGGCCACAAAGTAGGTAGCGTGTCTATACCTATTGATATTTTGTTTTTAGTTAATTCGAAAGTTAGTCACATGTATCGATTTCCAAATGTCATTTTTATAAAAGATGTATATAGAGTAATAGCTCTCCTATCGAAACAGAATGCAAATGAAAGTCAAGCTAATAGAGCGGAACACTCGGAAAAAAGTCTTATCTGTTTGTTCATTCACGATCAAATGAGTTATCGATTTAATTACTAAACACATCAACAGCCAATGTGTTGTATTATATCCATATAATATGTTGCCGAACTAATTTTCTTTCAAAAAACACAAAAATAGATAGTATTAAATAAATTAACGGCACCGCGCTAAGAAGGCTGCAGTATGCTGCGCCGGCGCCGGAGCTGTGCGAGTGTGGGTGTGGGTGTCATCGCCCAAAACGTCAATGTTCTATACTATTGTATAAGGAATTGCTCGTAGGCTACAAGTATGCTAATTAAATATACCATGTATATTTAAATATTTTTAAATAATATCTTCTTCGCAACACACTGCAATAGCGTCAACTTTTCTTTTATTATTATTTTTTAGACGAAAGAAAGTAAAAGATTGTAATAAAATAAGGCAAATTCACAGAAGATCATATAACAGACCGTCGTTACTTGTCACTGGCTGCTGCCTCACAAGTCACAGCGCAGTGCACATTATATTCGATATGGCTTGAATTTATCAATGGCCTAAAGATACTGAAAGAAATCGGAGAAGGCCTTTGCCGAATTAAGGCAAGTAGATGTTGAAAATTTTTAAAAATACAGATGTTGTACGTTACATCGTACATACCTATACAACTGTATCTTAAATACTCCAAGACTCAAAATCCATGATTTATCATACGATATCATTAACATTAGAAGACATTAATTGTAACATAAAAACATGTTTAAAACGATAAATACATAAATGCAACGGTCAATATTTCAATAAATAATGACATAAACCATACAACAACACAAGCAAGAAGCTACAGACGAACGTGATAAGCTCACAGAACGAATCCAACAATATGTTGTCTCGTCCACGTTAGCAGATCCTCGAGTGTTGTAAGTTGCCCTTTAAGTTTTTGGACTCATTTCGCGGACACGATAAAGAGATTTGGAGATAGTTTTCATTGATAATAGATGTGGTGTAAAGGAGTAAATTACCTGGTCCTCGCGGCGGCAGTTCGACGTAGGAGGCTGCGTGGCGGGGCGACTGTTTGGGGCGCGCCATGGCGGCAGAGTGAAGTGGCCACATGGCGCGCGGCGCTGCCACGCCGGTGCCTTTCTACACACGTCACCGCAGGCCCGGTCACGGGCTCCGCGCGCCAAAGTAAAGAGGACGAGCGCGTTCACGTAATGACGATCGAGTGCATCGTGCACAGCAAATTATTATTATACAGTTAAATTTGAGAAAATTCAAATTACTTTAATATATGCAGATTGTAAGATATTTTGTATTAAAAGGAAAGTCTTTAAATTTTATAATATACTGACAAAAAATATATAAATTTATATATAGAGTAATAAAGTTAAAGAATGACAGAGAAAAGAATGCGATCATAAAAGTAAATCCAATCGATACGAAAGGTGAATATTCGTAGGAATTGATAACATTTGATCCGCGTTGTGATAGCGGACAGATAGTGTTCACTTGTCACGTAGCAATCATATTTCTTAAAATATGAAGCTAGTTAATGGCTGAAATTATTCTTTCAGAAGTAGTAGACACTGTACTAGTAACGCTCGTCAAGTAAGTTTATTTTATTTAAGTTGAAAGTAAACAGACAGCCCGCACGGCACAGCGGGTCACGACCAAACCAGTTGTCAGCTCTCACGTTACGGAAACCGAAAGCACGGTGTAGTGTAGTGCACACGAGTGTAGTGGGCCAATGGCACAAACATGAAAAGGCAGGTCAACACTTACCATTTGTTGCGTTCCGTTAAATCAATCAAATTAAATGGAAAATTTGCAATGGCGAAACTATTCTTTATCTTTTTAACGTTGTCTTGGTTTGGTGGTTGAAACGTAATTAATGACTGACGATTTGTACTCATCTATACACTAATATTAAATCCTTTATGCCACAAGAGCGAAGACACACAGATAAAGCTAGTTAGGTATTTCTGCCGATTGATAACTGATAAGCACCAATAGAATACACGAACCAAAAATTTAAAGATCGATTTGTGGCAACTGGCACACATCTCGAGCGCGAGTCACTGTTCAATAGCACAATCTACTGCTAGAAAATCAAACGTTGCCAAAATAAACAAACAGGCGTCTCGACTTGCTGATAATTAATAAATATATTACATACTATATAAATAACTTAATTTGTTATTCAATGTACCACAACAACCAAAACCACTAATATGAAAATTTCATTAAAAAATTAGATTGTGACGTCTTGTGATATCTTTTTAATTAAAAATCCTTTTATTTTGTATAAAAAATTTAAAAAAATACTGTTTATGTGTGTATCTGATCAGTTGTTCAGTCTGTGCAATATGAGGTAGACTACTTTTAATAAAATCTTAAATTGCTGGGTTTCATTTTTTTTTTCTTTAAATTTTGGCCATTTTGTTTTTGTCTTTTATTAAATTAGTATTTTAGTGTTTGTAAACTACTAATATTGTAAGCAATTGGAACACAAGTAATGTACTGTAACTTTACTTCATATAAGTATCATTTATAAGTCGTACATACTTGTAAGTCAACAAACTCTCCACCAACAACAAATGCAGAGAAAAGGCCGCAGTACGTACTCGGAATAAGCAATTGGTATTCATTTTTATAATTGACAATACAATGTATTATATATATACATATATATATATATATATATATATATATATATATATATATATATATAATTAAAACAATTGTTGTTTTACACCAAATTGTACACAGAAGCCGATACAGTTACCAACTGCATATAAAACGTTAGCTTTTACACATGAATGACGGCGTCGTGATTATCTCTCATTACTAGACATTTCAAACTTGTATACAAAGGCCCGCTAAAGAATATCAGAATAAATGTTCATATATCAAATCAAATCTGCTTCACGCTGCATCCCGCACACAACAGGGTAGGTAGAAGGAACCTAGTGATAAGACACTCGATTCCCCACAAGAATACAACTTCTTTTGAATTCGCTTTATTCTAAAAAAATCGACTTAATTTCTTTAATCGAGACCAGTCGCGACGAAGGGGCACAAAGTATGCACAAAATCGACTGGTTGTGGGTTCAATCCCCATTCGAGTAATGAAATATTTATTTAAATTTATATTTCTTCGCTCCGTTATCGAGGCTAAGCGCGGCGTTGAGCTTATTTTCTTTTATGAATTGTGAATTATATTTAGTTTTAAAATGTAGAAATTTTAAGCATTTAATTGGCATTTTATTATTTATTCTGTTGATATGAAGGTTCCTATATAAAATATCGTCAACATAAAGACCAACTTCGTTAGATAGCAACTCACTCATATGATAATTGGCAAATTAAGCGCGTTCACCTGAACATGTTTAAAATCAATTTATTTCACTGCTTTTTGTAGTTCTTACTCATTTCCATTTGTAACATTACAATAAAATTTCATACACACAAAGATTCACGCTTTATCCGTAGCAGGGTAGTCAGAGAGAAAGGAGCGCAAGCGCTAGTCTCTGTCTACACACCTCTTTCGCCTCGTCCACTGTCATCAACCTCTTGTGCATGACCTTCATCCAGTATCTTAGATACTGTTGTTTTCGAAGGTCAACCGAGGTCTCCCCTTACCTCTCTTATCGCTCATTTTTCCATCATAAATCTTTTTTACCATTCTTTTATCACTCATTCGTTCGACGTGCCCAAATTAGCCGAGCACGTCTTCACGCGCAGCTGTGTTGACGTTTCGCCGTCTCTTCAATGAAGCCAAGGTTCCGTAAACCCTGTTACCGGGAACAATACTCCATTCCACATCCATCTCGTATCTTTATCTCTACTGAACAAACTTCCCAAATATGAAATTTTATTCATAAATTTTTTATTTATTATGAGGCCGTCGTGGCGCAGCGGCACAAGTATGTAACGCGACGGTTGTGGGTTCGATTCCCACTCGCGGAAGTGAATTATTTACGTTTATATTTCCACTTCTTCGCTCTGGTGTCGAGGCAAAGGGCGGCGTTCAGTTCTGCCACTCAATACGCAATGCCTCCAGAATGCCGCAGAAAGTGGAACGTGAACGGAATGTCTTAACACTAGGTTTCCTCTGCCTATCCTGCTGTATTTCATTCAATATAACTTCTAATACCTGAAAGTAGTTTCAAAAGGCTGTATTAGCAAAGGGCGTTGCCGCGGACGGACCGGTCGATAGCCGACACTGCACCGTAGCGCGTAGCCTACATTCAAACTGAAACTCGCATACACTCCTAGTCCTACAAGACTAGTTTTTTCAACTCTTACCTGATCAATAAGCGCTTTGCATGAAGCTTTAAAAGTCTGCCCACCTATTTTCGCTTGCTTTCGTAATGCCTGCCAATTATTTTCGCTGGCTTTCGAACACTTATTGTAAATATGTAAAAGATTAATGTATAGAAAGTAAGCGAGCGATGGACCACGAAAGTTTTACAGTTCAGTCTTTTTCAAATCTATATTAACGTCACAAGTTTCCTGTAATGTTTGATTGAAATTAGGATTTTTTTTTCGTTTTCCTTTTGTTGTTATAACGTTGATTTTTATTATTTAGAAAGGTAAACAGTTTTTCACGATCTATCTATAGCCAAACAAAATGATAAAAGAAAAAAATTGTTTTGTAATGAAACAAAATACAACCAGTAGTTTGCAGCGAATATGTCGTATATTCGTCGTGAGCGTCTACGCAAAATAAATATAGAAATGTTTAAATAGAAACCAGTGACAGACAGACGAGCACACGGCTATTGATGTTCGGAATCCACATTTGAGCAAAACGTGGGAAATAGTTGCCAATCTCCTTTATATTTCTTAAATGTAGTGGAAGAGTAGAGTAGGCGTTGAATAAACAACAGCGAGACGGGACTCGGGACTCCGGAGTAGAGTGACGAATTACAATAAGATGCGTGCGATAAAAATATCGCTCGGCGCCTGGGACTAGCTACGAGCCCACGAGGCACGCCGCCGTACAGTACTACATTCCTTAGCCGTTAAGTGTTCGGAACCGATGCGGCTACTTAGAATAAAAACTATTTGAAAAGTCCAAATTAGTTTAACGAGTCTCTGAAGTTAGCACGTTGACCAAATTTTTATTTTTATGGAAAACGACAAGGCAATCGAGCGTTGGGTCACCTGATGGTAAGTGATTACCGCCACCCACAACCCCGTGCAACACCAGAGGAGCTACAGGTGCGTTGCCGGCCTTCGCCTCACCCTCACAACAAAACTTATAATAATTTTGCCTTGTTATTTAAATATTGTGTATATAACTCAAATGTGATAAGTTATTGAATGTAACACAGGTAGGTAACACGACGTGTAATCTAAGAGGACGCAAATCGTAATAAATAACGACTCGTATCGTTATCTACGGACGTTACATAAGCGCGTTGCCATGGCAAAAACATACTATAAATCTGTGTTGCGGGTTCTATTACCCCCGGGTATAGTACCAAAAGTGAAACAAATACTACACTAACAAACAAGTGTACTACACTAACAAAACTCACGTGCTGGAATCAATTCCAATAATACTAAAAACAGGTTAAACTGCTAACTTCATATTCCAAAGTTAGTTAAAAATTAATAATAGTTATCCACATAATTAGTTAATACTTTTACATTATTTGCAAAAAAAAAGCTTTCATAAATTACTACTCAAAGGCCGTCTTGGCGCAGGGGCACAAGGGTGTGGCTGTAACGCGATGTCCACTCCACACTGTTTCCTCTGCCTTCCCCATTGTGTGTGAGATACAGCGTGAACAATATAAAGGAATAACATACATTCGAGATTTGAATTCAACCATATAAACCAAACAACAAATTACCGCCTGAATTGAAGCGTTTAAGAGACAGCAAGAAAACAACTTTACACCAGTCGCAGTGCACATCTGCGAAAGTTTCACTATTCCAACGCTGATTCACTGACAGATCATCAAATGGGAATGCTAAAAATTGAAGGGTTGGAGTATCTGATGAAGAGCCCTAAGAACTCGGCTAAACTAATGGAAATGTGGCCTTCACAAAAGCTATTCTAATGATATAACGGTACTTAGATGCCCGTTATCCTACGCCATGTCAGATTTAGTTGACACTTTTTCTGTCTACTCTGATTTATGACATTAAATACTACTATTTATAGATAAACTTACATTTTTGCACAATTTATAATATTTATAGATATTATAAATTGTACAAAAATGTAAGTTTAACTTTAATTACTCCAAGAATTATATCGGAGTAGGTTTTTGCTTCATTTTGCTATATGTCAATAGAAAATAAAAAAGAATTACGTTACGTGTAAATAATATGAGTAGAATCAATATCGATGTCAGACGCTGTCTAAGAGTATGTGTACATTCACTCTACATCTCCTTAGTCCTCGATACTTCCACTTCAAATATAAAATAATAATTTACAACATAAATTATATATACAATACTAAATATCACCAATATTTCACAGAATATATTTTTTTTAAGCTTTCAGTTCAGTTCTTCAATTGTGGCTGTGAATTCCCAACACATCTGATGTCACAACATCTGGCACCATTCACTGTACATAAGTACCAAGTCTATACATATTGTCTCCCATGTTGTCGTTGCCTATTGATAACTAATGACCAATAAGAAACTAATTTGAAAAAGAAAATTAAGACATTCTTCGAGTTCGTAATTATTTTATGGGACAACGTGTACGCTCCAAAAATGTTCTATTAGAAAAGACGTTCTCAGGTCTGAGGCATTAATCTTGGTAAACTGGTGGTAGACTATTTACGTACGTAACTTCTTATTTTGAATAAAATAATTAGACTTTGACTTCCACAGTGTTGCTCGTATATTCATAACATTAAAATGTTTGTAATGAATAAGGTCATTCTATGCAATATTATTATTGTATATCTATATTTGTTGATCGGTCCTTTTGAAATTACGATTGACAAAGGCATATAATATATTTAATGTACACTTTAAAAATGAAATAGAAAATAATATTATTTTTTTAAAGATAATTAAATGATAATAAACGTAATTATTGATACGTGTAGCTATATTTACTATTTAAAATCTGCACATTTTTAAGTCGGTGCAAATCTATACTTGCATAAATTGAAAAAAATCTAATTAACTTTTCTGGTGTCTTTTTAGGATTTAGGAGACCTTTAGTAGTAGCAGAACTTGACGCCGCGCCGCGAAATGTTAAATATATCATTCCTCGAGGGAATTGGACCCACAACCGTTTACAGTCACGGGCTTGTGGGCTTACTCTTTCACAGTTGGGTGTTCGAAGGTGTGCAGCTCATGAAGGTTCTCGACGTCGCCCGTTTAATCTAAATAACCTTGCCTTGCAATCAGATACAGAGATTTAATGAATGCGTTATTTTGTTTTGATGCAGATAGCAGACAAATATATGTAACTATACGTAACATATTACGATTTCATCTATTGTATATAAAATTCAACTAAAGTAAGTAGGTAATATAATAATTAGATATAAGTTTTTTTTTTTTTTTTTATGGAAAAGGACAAGGCAAACGAGCGCACGGGTCACCTGATGGTAAGTGATCACCGCCGCCCACGACCCCGTGCAACACCAGAGGAGCTGCAGGTGCGTTGCCGGCCTTTAAGGAGGAGAAAAGTATTACAGGTATATTGAAATAATCCACAGAAGGAAAAAAAGACATATGTTGTCAACGCTCTAAGTAAAGAAGTCACAAAAAGTACGAATATGGTGGAGTCGAGTTACTTTATTATAAAACAATGAAGTTACTGTGGTGATAAAAAAGTGATGACAGAAGTAGGTTTGCCGCAAAGTAACGAGTCTTATTGTCGAGGCGACATATCACATTTCCGTAATGTTAGACGCCGGAAAACAAAAAGTGCAAAGTGCCTACGAAGCCTCAGCGAGTCGAACCGATCGCAATAAAAACTATTGACCCTGACAATATCGAAGTAAGGCAGCCATATTTCATTAGAATACTTCCGATTATTGCAAGGACTCTTAGTCACAATTGAGTAAATTAACCAACTGGAAAAGAAGAAGACACTTATATTAGTAGTAGTACAAGTGTATGAAAGGAAATAAGAATTCTCTATAGAATAGTTAAAACAAGATCCCGAGCCCATCACGATTAAGTCCATACAGACACACTTCAATGTCGTTAAGAATGATGCTAATTTAATCTTGGCAGATAGCACGCAGAGTGACGGACGCCCGCAGCCGCGCCTGCCAGTTCTAAGCCTGCCGACTGCCGGAGATGCTATCAGCCTACCCAGAATTAGTAAAGTACCTGTGGGGAGGCGCGTTCGTGCGTACGGTTTTTACATGTTACAAGTTACAAAATACAGTATTTACAATAAAATGTAGTTAGTACGGCTCGAAAACGTATATTAGTGTTGGTGTTAGTGTCGGTGTACACGAGATGCAGAAGCGCTTTGTCTATGTCACACCACGATTAATTAGCGTTCGTAGTGACGAGCAACAGACAAAAGTGAAGTTAGCGATGCAATTAGAACGACCGCGTCGAGCCCGACTGGTATTATTGTCCGAGGTCTGTGGACTGTGATGGTGTCCCCGCAGGCCGCCGTCACTCACCTTCGGGGTGCAGCCTCTGCGGGTCGAACCAAGCATCTGCAAGAGAGGGCTGCGCGTTAGCGGGTTAGTGGCGACAGGAGAGACAAGCGCGCCAAGCGAAGCCTGCGCCGGTACTTACGTGGGTCGAGCACGCTGCAGAGGGAGGGTCCGGAGTCCGCCATCCTAATACTTTACGTAATATACAAATGAACCGGTAGCGGCGGACAATGCGCGCGCCGCGCCCGACACTCGCGTCGATACTGGCGGCCGCGGCGCAGCGCCCCCCTCCTCGCACCCCACTCGACACCGCGCATGCGCATCGCCGGTGCCCACACTGCGCACCTTCCACACCTCGGACCTCGCACTCATCCAGAACCACCACCACCACCACCTCACAACATACATCTCACTTCCTCGCTCACAGGCGACACCGGCGCAGACTTTATTTACTATCATTACATTTAAATATTGTCTATAGATACAAATTGACAAGCCGAGACACCACCGTCACCATATCGCACTTTTTATGTATAGATTAATTGTAATTAATAACTAGAGTAATAACTTATGTATTTTTAATATGATGACGTTTACTCTCAACAATTTGTCTTATCATGCATAAATATTTGTTATCAGTAGCGTCTGTTAGACCACAGATGATGCACAAATGAGACTCTTCCTAGTACAAGTGGCCGTGGATACGTGTATATATATATACATATTATGAATGTAAATAGAACGTCCATTAGATTACGCAGAAATAACTTATTCAGGAGCACATATTGTAAAGAACGTATGAGATGTGTAGCCATTAGTCGACGACACAGCACTGCAAATCCGCATTTTTACGTAATCTTCGAAAGTTAACATCATCTTACAATGAACGTTACTTGTTACACAAATAGAACAAGTTCCAGCTCACGTATTTATTTTGAATATAGTTGCACTGAATAATAAGTATCATATAATTTAAGAAAATTAAGAAAATATTTACCACGTTTTTGTAGAAATTCTTATATGTATCAATAAATAAGTAGGAAATGCTGAGAGTGAGTCATGAAGCAAGTTAGTTTCATACAATAGTGACCTTGGTTTGGAATTATCACGTGAGCATAACGACGACACGGCTCGCCAAGTTCAAGGACATACCTGGTGGCAGAACTACACTTGCAAACACCAGAAAATTAATTTAAGTGATTCTTAGCGTTCCTTGCCATCTTAAGTTACAAGAAATTTATTAATTTCATTAGCAATAACGAAGTAATGTAAACATTTTCAAATCTTCATTATTTGTAATTGAAGCGTTGGGTTGGATGGAATAATGTATGTAATGTACTTGAATAAGACAAGGAGGCACAATAACGATTGATAGCTGGCTGGCCACGTGTGTGCCGTCACTCACTCGTCGCTCACCAGTGACTCACTGTCCCCCAACCACGAGCAAGTTACACTCGGTCATATTGCGCAGTAATTAACTGGAGCTCAGGAGACTGGAGTGCTTATGGAAATATCTTTTATATATTCATCCAAGACATACCAAAGTCATTTACTATACGTCTTACAGTCGTTGATTCTCACAGTCCTCTAGATCTTGGAATAGACTGAAGATTGAAAGCAATTTGATTTGTCGAACAATGCATCGAATAAAAAGCGCGTGTGCAGCGACGGTGACAGCGGCTAAAAATACACTCCGTCGCGAGCCGCCGTGTGACGTCACCGCCTCTCTGCACCTGCAGTTCACCGCCTGTCTCCGTACTTCATGATCGACCGTCTTCTTCGAGAACCGTGACAACCTCGGTTCTTTTATAGTTTCACTATACTCGTACAACGCAAGTAGATGACCAATATTGTCACAGTTATTGTACATGTCCTTTCTATTTCTTTTTTTTGTATATAATTTGTGTAAATTTTATGTGCAATAAAGTATATTGTATTGTAATGTTTTACAAATTAATTTTTAATATTAAAAATTAATAAAAGAATTAAATTATTAAATATATATATATATTAATCTACGCCTTAATACAGCCAGAGTAGTTTTTCCTTCGTGGCCATATACAAGAAACTGATGTTACTATATTTGGTTTAGACTTCGCGGACTGTATACAATTTCATTTAATTTCCCATATATACAATATACTCAAGTTAAGTAAACAACACGTCAGACGACAACTCGAGCCTAACATCGTGAGATACACAAGATAAGGTACGCAAATCTTATGATGCTGTCATATTAATTACATGGAAATTTTACGGGGCGATTATATTTGCTCTAATTGACTATTCATCAATTGTGGCACCCGCATATATATATATATATATATATATATATATATATATATATATATATA
>JBAIZZ010000094.1:362870-374909 GCA_037355905.1 Heliconius aoede | reverse complement strand
ATATATATATATATATATATATATATATATATATATATATATATATTGGGAAAAACTGTTCATGAAATCTGTTTCAGATATGTCACTACTCCTACTTGAGCAATTTGCCTTTATCATACTATTATGTTGGAGAATTGACTACATTTTAGAAAAATATAATATATTTAAAAATTTAATTATCGTCATATCACGATTTTGTCTGGTAAAGAATAATCATTTTTAAAATAACTTATAAAGATTTTTTTACTGTTACTATTTCTTATAATTTTTTGCCTTATTTATTTGTCTTTAACTGTTAATTTTGTAAAAATGTTACATTTTACAATATGGCGTCCAATCATTCTTTTAAGTTGCCAACTAAACTATAATTGTGTACTCTAAACACACATGTACAAATAAAATCAGCATATTAAAGATTTATTAAAACCTTTTTAATATATTCTAAGGTTGGAGAAATTGTACTCCACTCTCAAATTGTACTCCATAATGCCTTTAGTCGCTGCCCCGTTGCTTTCCGTTATTGCTACGACTGCGTGCGAGACATGTGTTCATAGATTCAAAGCTCGACACCAGAGCAAAGAAATGGAAATATAAATTTAAATGAATATTTAATTTCTTCGGGTGGGGAGCGAACCCACAACCTGTCGCGTTTACTGTCACACTTTGTGTCGCCGCGCCAACACGACAGTGAGAGGCTTCAAATATAAAAACGGTGCACTTAATTAGTAAAATAATTGAAAAAGTAAAGTGTCCGGGTTGTTAGTGTCAAGTTGCGGGTTCATAGTCGTTAGAACCATTTAGCAATATTTGCTTTATCAGTCAGTTGGTTAAATCTTCCAAGTTTAATGACTTAACGACTTCGAGTATGAGCTGAAAAAAAGGTCTATTTCACACATTTTTTACAGTCAATAAAACGTTTAAATCATATTTTAATGACACTTGACGATGAATGTAAGGTGGCATATTGTTATTACTATATGCATATCTCTCTTTAACATAGTCGTGAACAAGTTACATGTTTCTGTTTAAAATGCTTTAGCTCTTGTGTGAGAGTTGAGCATTTATTAGAAGAGTTCTTCATATAAGTCGGACGGTTAAAATATCCTTGTGGTCACGATTTACGTAATATATTTTTGTTTTTCCCGCGTAGGTATACATACATGTGTAAGTTCCAACTAAATTTCCTTATTTTTATCCTTAATAATTATTTCCCACCGCCTCGCCGTACTGTTTAGAGTCAAGGCATTACTTGTAGAGATGTTTTAGCCTCACTCGAGGCCTGGACCGCCGACGTGGTTGCCCGTAAACGAATTGATCAAATTTTTAAGTAAGTACTCTGTACTCTACTGGTACTAGTTTTGTTGAAGTTCTAATATTTATAATTGTCCATATATTTATTAATATTTCTATTAAGAGCATTCAAGACTTAGGAAACTACATTTATAATTTTTTTAGGTTAAATCCAATTAACATTTTCTTCAAAATAATAATAATGTCAAAGTTTCTTGACTTGAGCATAACTTTATTTTAATAGTATTATTTACATATATTTTAGAAAATGCCAGTGGACCTAAGCGAGCCAGTGCCATGGATGGACTGGTCGCAACACGACATATTCCCGGGGTCCTTCGAGAAGAGTTCCCTTTGGACCGCAGCGCTCACTCATGTAGGCCTCTATATACTTATGTTCCTGGGGTTTCTTAATCAGCTGCTGTTAAAACCCAAAGTCGCCACGGAAAGGAATAGAGAGGTTAGAGTGTTGTTACTTATTATCTTAAACCATATGTATCTATCAATCAGTTAATATAACAAATATATAAATAAGATTACAAAGCTCCTTTGCTCCTCTTCTTGCCGATTTGCTTGACAAAATGCGGTAAGGACACAATACATTACTGTCATATTCTTCTGCTCCATGTCATGAAGACTGAAGAGATGCTGTTGTATCCTATTTCCCGCATAGCAGGGTGGGCAGAGAGAATCTAGAGCGGAGATACGTCCTTCCGTGCACGCCATTTGTCTTTCAATCCCATGAGTCAGATCGAGCCCGCAATAGTAGTGTGTACGTTCAGACGCTGTCACATCCCGCCGCGGTCTCAAGAGTAAGAGGGTAACGTGAAAGTATTTTTTTTTATTTTCAAAATGTTTTGTCTTAATGATTTAGTATCTCTTTCAATTTTTTTCATGAGCTTCACGCTGTATCCCGCATTCAGGTGGGTGAAAATGCAGAAGGATAATTTTACCGAATTTGCTTGGATTATTTTAAATAAAAATAGTTCTATTAAACCAACTTTCAAAATAATTTTCAAATTATAATATATACAGTAATGAACGCGCAAATATAATATATAATTTGCGCTGTCGCTGTTCACTGCCAGATTAGTGATCGGTGAAACGCGACCATAACTACGATTTTATTACATTCAAGCTCATTTTTAGCTCCTACTAAGTTTGTTTTATCATTATTTACTTTGCTTGTTTACAATAAAATCGTTTAAATAGTTTTATAGTTTTTTTCTTAATTTATTTGTAAATTGCTTTAAAATTCTCTACATATTATTACCTACGCCGGCCGCCCCTCGGCAGCTGTAGCAAGTAGGTTTATTCGATGATTCAAGAGCTTGCAAAAGTCTATTTGAATAAATATAATAACAATTCATTGCCAGCGTCTGTATTTCCGGTGACTTACAATGTGGAACGCCAGTCTATCCAAAAACAGAGTCAATAGGTTACCTGCTAGGCAATAGTGCGCCGCCGTAGACCGCGGCAACGCTCGTCAGGCTTGATCTGGGCATAGGCAAGCCGACTTGAATTCGATCATAAATATCTATTGAATGATATGTTATAACGTACATAAATAAGGTAACGTACATAAATAACGTACATAATAATAGGTACTCAACATTACATTTTGTAAAGATTTGTTGTTTTCCTCGAGCTCTATAAATACAAGAAGATATCCTCAATTAACCGCGTGATCTCATATTTACACAGTGCGACGACCAGCCAGACCAGCCAGACGGCTGGCGTTTGTTGTGGGTTCAAATCTCACTTAAATTAATGTTTTTAAATATTTTTGCCCTTTTCTGGTAATCCAAATGCATTGTATTACTCCAACTCAACTCAATACGAAATTTCCCAAAATGAAGCGAAAACTCTTTCTGATATTTGTGAGAGATAGATAAAACTGGTAAACGTAAAGACAGTGCCATAAGAGACTATAGACTATATACTATATATATATATATATAAGTAATTATACGCCATCTCAGTACCTATGAAAAAACATAATTAACATTTATTATCGCGAGTAATTTCTAATATGTTGCGAGCTACACTTGAGCTGTACACACTCTTACATTGACCGGAACCAAACCCACGACTATCGGACTGTGGACGGTTACTGCGCAGTAATGCAGTAATAAATGAGTTCGTGTTCTCAAACGAAATATATGTGTAAGGTAGTTCTACCTATGCCGTGTACTCGAACCGTCTAATTCTGCAGGAATATTTATTAAAATTCTAACTGAGGTAAGCTAATAAATATTATAACAACATGATTCCAAATTTGCAATTGTAGATTATTATCAGTCTCTTTATCAATGAATAGGTACATTTTGAATTTTAATATTTATCTTATTTTTTATTTAAATAATTCGTTCATTATATAAGTATGAATACGTTTCATACACGCAATGCACATTTTCCTTCTTTCAATTTAATCTATATAATAGCAATAAATAGAGTTTCAGACTTCCAAACGAAAACATCATCTTAGCTCAGGTTTTTACGGGAAATTTTTCAATGAAGAAGAAGAATTTTGACCGGTTTGTACATATGTTATGTTCATCTCTATAGCTTCTAATGTATTTATCATAATTATTTATACATAAATTAGATATCGGTTCGCTGGTTATATGGTATGTGATGCCCATTATAGATGCATTAGAGAGAGTCATCTGTATTTATTCATATACTGGAATCGGAAGTTATTTAAATATATAACGGAGGGTCAGAAAAGGCTTCGAATATTTACGTGCAATCAGAACTGACAACGCATATCGATGCATTCTTTAAATAATTATGACTTGTGCTTTATCTTATCAGCACTTCGTAGTATCGCCATCGACTATCGCAGTTTAGAAGTAGTCTCCGTTCTCCCTACGGTTGCGGCTCGCAGTTATTATATTCATGATTTTAATTAAAACACGTATTACTAGGAAAATGAAAATATAAGGATTATTAATTAAAATTAAAATCTTAATTAAAGAAGATTAATTAAAATCTGATTGTCTGTAAGATCGTTTCGCGGAAGAAAAAGCTTCGGGCAAATTGCATACTTTGATGAACTGAATTGTATATTATTGTCTTTGAATATTCACTATCTCGTACAATATATTATAGCTATTATGACTATTTTCGTTGCAAAATGCACAGTTTTGGGTTGACGCCATTCCCGACAAAATTACACAAGTCAAAATGAATCAGTAATGCAAGCGTGAAACACTAACGCGAGTCGTTAATATTCTCACCTTTTTGTCTTCGTCCTTTTATTTAATAGTAGGAAATTTAGGAAAGTAATTATTAAATGACTTAGTCCATCTTAAATAAGGTGACCGCAGCGTCTCCTAGCGCTCGCCTCCAAAGCATTAGGTTTAAATCCTAAATTAGGTTTGTCAAATATAGACATTATAAAGAAGAAAATAGTGTGACTGTAAACTGACTGGTTGTGGGTTCGATCACCACTCAAGGAAATGAAATATTAGTTTATTTTAGAATTGGAAATATTATTATTCTTATATTTCCATTTCTTTGCACTGTTGTCGAGGCAAAAGGCGGCATTAAGCTCCGCCATTCAACACGCAATACCTTCAGAATTCGGCGGAAAGTGGGAACGGAGTGTTTCAACACTACCCTAGGTACACTCTGCCTACCCTGCTGTGTGTAGGATACAATACGAAGCTGATTGGAATTAAAATTATATTAAGCTTGTCGTATCGTAACGACGCATCTGAATCGGACTATAAACGCGACGGTTGTGAGATCGTTTACCACTCAGGAAAAAGATTTACTTTCATTCCTTTACTCTGGTAACAACATAAAACGTGAGAATGAGTTCCGTCGCCTCGAAATTTTCATATATAATGTCGAATAAAAGTGTATCTCTTGCGTAGGGTTACGCGCCGCTGTACAACCCATTCGAGCAGTTCTTCTCCCGCTACGTGTACCGCCGCGTGCGACACATATTCAACCGCCCCATCTGCTCCGCGCCCGGCGCCGAGCTCACTCTCAAGGAGCGCTGCACCGACGACTACAACTGGTCCTTCAGGTACACTTAACAATCCCCGGCATGTGCTTGTTATGTAGTGTATAAAGAAAATTACAATTAAATTAATAACTTCTGCTCTATCCACATGAGGTTACGCGAAAGAGAAGCCAGTCCACTCTGGTAGCTTCGGCTCGTCCCACAGACTGGAGGTTCACTCGAGACACGGTTGCAGGTTCACGGGCGCGGAGAAGCGCTGCATCAACTTGGGCTCCTACAACTACCTGGGGTTCGCGACGCCCACGGGCGAGTGTGCAGAGGCGGCGGAGGCGGCCGCACGCCACTACGGCCTCGCGCTGGCCTCGTCGCGCCGCGAACTAGGCTCCACGCCGCTGCACGACGAGCTGGAGCGCACGCTGGCGAATTTCCTGGGCGCGGAGGCGGCCGTCGTGTTCGGTATGGGCTTCGCCACCAACGCGCTGGGGATGGCCGCGCTAGTGCCGCGCGGCGCGCTCGTGCTGAGCGACGAGAACAACCACGCCTCGCTCATCCTTGGACTGCGCGTGGCAGGCGCGGCTGTGCGCGTGTTCCGTCACAATGACGTGCGTCACCTCGAGCAACTCGCGCGCGCTGCTGTCGCTGAAGGACACTGGACCAAGATTGTTGTCGTGAGTTACATTTTTTATAGAGGACGGAGTATACCGATTAAACACTGTCCCATTGCAATACGAAGGTCTTAGTTCAGCTTGATTGTATTTTTTGTATAAGATACACTGAAGTGTGACTATAATGATCCCCGATATTTACAAAATCCGGTCAAGCACGAGTCGGGCTCGCCCACCGAGAGTCCCGTACATAAAATTGGAGGCTTCGGGCTTTTTCCTAAAATTCAGGCTTATCTTAGCCAGAGCCATTTCATCTGATACCTTCCTTGAACTGGCGGTTTTAGTACCAAATTTGCACAAATGCGTAGTTTTCAGGTTTTTAAAGATTTAACCACAAACGTATAGTTTACAATTTTGTTTCGAACTAGTACTACCTAGCCTTTATGTACAGCTGCCAGATTTCATAATTCTAGGTTAACCGGAAGTATCCTATACATTTTGATGCCCTTTATACCGTCGATATAAAAGGCTATATCTTTTTTAAAATAATGTAGAAATACATTTTTTGTCAAGAAATCATGGGACCATAAATCTAGGTATATGGTTTGAATTTCAACTCAATACTTCCCACAGGACAGGCGAATAAAGTGATCTTATAAGGGTTCCTTTTTTCTTAACAGGTACGGAACCTTAAAAACAACGATTATCAGTTTTAACTAAGTGATAACTATTGTTTGTATGATTCTGAGAGTGTGGTGTGCAGGTGGTGGAGGGTGTGTATAGCATGGAGGGCTCCATCGCACCGCTGGCTGCTATCGTTGCGCTCAAGAAACAGCTGGGACTTTATGTGTACCTGGACGAGGCGCACTCCGTGGGCGCCACGGGAGCGCGCGGGCGCGGCGTTGCAGAGCTACGCGGCGTGGCGGCCGCCGACGTGGACGTGCTCATGGGCACCTTCACCAAGAGCTTCGGCGCTGCGGGTGGCTATGTGGCGGGTAGCGAAGAGCTAGTGCGCGCCGTGCGCGCGCGCGGCCACGCTTGCGCCTACGCGGGCGCTATGTCGCCGCCCGTGGCTGCGCAGGTCCTGGCGGCTACGCGCGCGCTTTCGGCAGCGGGTGGCGCGCGCCTGGCCGCGCTGCGTGCCAACACCCGCTATTTCCGGAGGCGCCTGCACGCACTGCGCGTGGTGGCGCTGGGCCACGCGGAGTCGCCGGTGGTGCCCATGATGGTGTACACCTTCAGCAAGATGGCGGCCACTGTGGAGCGGCTCACGGCGCGCGGTGTGGCCACCGTGGGCGTGGGCTTTCCCGCCACGCCGCTCAACAAGGCGCGCATACGGTAAATTATCTGCAAATTCATTAATACCTCTAACTTTTGATCCTTAATCCCATTGAAAAAGGAGAAGTCCACCAAGTATAATTTATAGGTGATTTGACATAACGTATTCTCAGTTAATTTCGTGTCGAAAATACGTATTCCGTCGATGTTGCAGGTTCTGCCTGTCGGCGGCGCATACGCGCGAGCAGCTGGACGAGTGCCTGGCGGCCATCGAGACAACTGTGGACGAGCTGGGCCTGCGATACTCGCGACGCCCCTCGCCGGCCCCGGCCGAGTAGTGTAATGATAAATGCAAATGTCGTGTTAGCGTCGTTAACCTCCGATAGTGTAAAACGTGTACATATCTGTAGTCCTCCCAAACCCCGTCGTAGACCAGCGTAAGGTAATTTGGATCTGTGATGTCGCTGTGGCTTCGTATAACGTTACATTACCCAACTCCTTGAGCGTCCGTTACTTACATTGTTGATATTGTTAATACTTACTGTGGACGTTCTCCCGTGTGACTGTAGCTGAGCGTGCGTGTAACTTCGTGTGTGCGTGTGTGTGCGCATGTGTATGCGTGTGTGTGTGTGTGTGTGTGTGTGTGCGCGCGCGCCGAGGCTTCGCAGTCTTAAGTAATACGTTGTATACTTGTTATAAACAATAAATTATTTTCTCATATGTTTCATATTTTTTATTTAAACACCTAACTAGTAGAATAAATAACATAAAAATTAAATAAAATACAATTTCTTGGTCACTACTCTTGACGACAAAGGTAATTAGTACTTATGTATCATCACACGAGACAGACCTTGGTAATTGCCGCGAATCGTGTTTCAATAAGGACTAAACCTGACTTGACAAATACACATCGAAAATCGATGAGTCTTTCATTTTATCAGATACCGATATGGAATTAGGCTGATAACTGATATCGGTGTTGAGTGAGCAGCGCCGGCTCGACAGTGACGACGACGAGGTGTGGCCGACGTACGGTTATTTGTTTACTTGAAATTCAAATATTTCAAACGCCTGGCTCATTATTTCTATAAAAACTTAGTTCAAATTAGAAGAAACAAAGTTAAACCGGCTCTAGTAAGATTTAAATATTATATTCGTAAATTTTTTCATAGGGCTCATTTAAATAATTAGGGCAGTTATATAATAAGCCTAAATTACATTAGAAACTCTAACTATGAGTGAGAAATCGTGAGAAATTGGAGCTACAATGGAGTATGTGGTTGTCTGGTCGCTGGTGGCGGCGGCGGCGGTGGCGGGCGGCGCGCGCGCTTCCGCCGGCGTGGTCGTGGTGCAGATGCAGTAAGTACCTTACCTTGGAATACATTATTTATTTAAAGGAAGCTTAAAAGAAAAATATATTTGACATAAATCTCGGCAATTTTGTCGTTCGCAATTTCCTGTTCCTACAGTACTAAATAAAACGTTCCCGCGACCAGTGAGTTGTTAAGTTAGTGATAAGGAAGGCGGCCGCGAGCTCCGGCAGTCCCGTATCTTTTGGCGGGTCAAGGTCTTGCCGGACCCATATTCGCTTATTGATTAAAGCAATAAGAATATAAAAATTTTAGTCAAAAATTCACAGATTTAGTAGATATCTCTAGCAAAGTTGGTGGCGACAGCATGTGCACGTATTTGTGTTGTTTGCTTACTCGGTGCCGCCACGAGTATGTACGATGCTTCGCAAGTTGATGTATTTGATGTGCGTAAGCGTTCCTTCTTCTCACTTGTCTATTATTTGGTGTGCTCAGGTTCTGTTTCTGTTCTGTTCAGGTTAGTGTACGAGCAAACCTATGAGCTGTCCCTGAACAGCTCCGTGGAATACATACTGGACGTGACGGCGGTGAGTACGGCACCTCCACCCTTAATACTTACGTTTAATATGAACTACTTACAAAAACACATAACGCGACACACTTGCGTATAGGTTATCGATATTTTAACGTTTGTTCTCAACTCGTGGACTCGCTGATATCCGACAACCTATTATAAAGTGTACTACTTTGCTAGTGTCTGTGACTAGTATTATACAAACACATGCATGTATCTACATTATTTAGGTGTCGCCCACAACGTTCGGTCATGTAAAATGTAATAAAGCACTTTTGCCCACCAACCCACCAACGCAAAAACAAACGTCTAGGTTGTCTGACAGTCGTTGTCAGTCAACTGAGTTAAACTTTTCTGTTATTAATAATGGAAAAGTTTTATTGATCATGTCATTTAGTAATTGCAGATTCCTCATGGAGTGGACCGCAGTAAAAGCATGTGCCGATTTTTCCGGGGACTAAAAAATTTTATTTTACATTTTAGGTAGGGTTTTGGTACAGATATCCAATCCGCCTCAGCGGAGTTTACAAATGAATAATACATTATAGTATATATAACACAGGCGGGCGGCGCGGACGCGAGCACGCCCAGCGTGGTGTGGGTGCGCAGCGACGGCGGCGACACCGCGCACCCCGTCCTCGTCACCGCCAGGCATCGCGCCGGTCAGTGATCTACTATGAGCTAAAGTCAAACATGAACATTGTATATACTTATTGAAAAATAAATCTTATCGAGGCGCAGTGGTGTGTGACTGTACATGCGACAATTCGATTTCCACTTGGGGCAATGAATTCTTTAACTCTTTACTTTCATTTCTTCGCTCTGGTTACATTGCTACAGAGCGACTGTCTGCATTCAGGCAATCAACTCACAAATCCAGCGGAAAGTGGAAGTGTCTATATATCCGACTATATGCGGTTACAACGTGAAATTAAAAAATAAAACAATTGTTCAGCAAATTGATCGCACCAACCGACCACTTGCAGGCGCGGTGACGTGGCAGCTGCCGTACGCGGTGGACGCGCGCGAGCTGTACGAGCTGGAGCGCATGCTGTGCCCCGACGACACCGCCGCGCTCGGCGCCGCCTCTGACTGTGGTATGCATACTATTAGTAGCCACTCTGTCTCATTGGATAGACATTTGATGAACTGACATTGGATCCAAGCTTCTTTATTTCACAGAAGGCGCGGGCGCGCTCACGCTGCACGTGTCCACTATGTGCGCGGCGGGGCTGACGGCGCACGTGCGCGTGTCGCGGCCGCCGCTGTGGGCGCTGCCCTTCGCACAGCCCGTGCTGCTCGTCGCCAACTTGGTAGCTACTCGCCCCACTTACTACTGCCCGTTCTTTGCCGCATTAATATAATAATAATGATAAAAGATACTCCCGTAGTACATCTACATTTGGGTAAAATATAAAAAGTGGAATTCTACTTCTCCCTGTTTCTGCAGAAGGACGGTCAGCAGTACACAGTCTGTTTTCTGTTTATTCGTTCCACCTAGATCCGATATGTATATGTCCCGGTAACATTAAAAAACCGTCAGTACATTTTACTTGCAAAAGTGTAAACTATAGAAAAATTGTAAACCGAGGAAGAAAATTTAAATTTAAAAATAACTGACCTAACCGAACCTGCACTTAAAAATACGTATATCTGCGGAAATGTTAGTACATGATTATGAATTAACGGTTTTTATAATCTATCGGTGACATACATGTTTGTATATCTATAGTTAATTAGTTGTTGTGTTTTTCTCTTTATTGCTGACTATAAACTATTTCTTTTATGATATAAATATTAGAAGTTTGAGGGATCCTAGTTAAGATATTCCGTTATCCATTTTCCGCCAAACCTTTAAAGGTTTAGGTGACAACGCTAAATTTTGTCCGAGTAGCGATCGAACCCACGACCATCGCAGTGCAACGCTTACAGTGTGGCGCCGTCTCATTGCACCATACTAGGCTCTAGTAAGAATGTATAAATAAAACACATATGTTTGCAACTCGGCAGTCGGCGCCACGAACGACGTACTACCGCTTCCTCGAAGGACAGGCCAGCGTGCGGCTGATCGCCTCCTCCGAGACCGACTTCTGCGCCGTACTTGCCGTGCAAAATTATTCGGTAACTATGCTTTTCACTCGATAAACTTTAAAATTAACTTAAAACTTCAGTTTCATTTTATGCCTTGTAAATGAATCTTTCTACGTGTTTTATCAATTTGTTTGTTTCATTGATATTAAAGGTATATTTTATAGTTTTTTAGATTACATATATGGATATTCCTCCTTTGCTCCTAAATTGTAACGTTTTCATTGAAAATAAATTTGCCTGAAGGTATATAGGACAACTTTCACTAGTTGATATCAGATGATGTAGTAGAATGTGGTCGTTCCAGTGCCCGATAGCGCAGACGTCGGCAGACCTCTCCTCCAGCGGCCTGCGCATGACCATGATGCGCTCCGGCGCCGTGCAGCTCTCGGTGAGTGCAGTGCTACTGCTTGCTACTTGCATAATGCTTTATTTTTACTAATACTAAAATGGAAACACATCACCACTTTAAATGAAACCACAAATTTGTAATACAATTAAAACCAAAAGAAAAATAAATAGTGATCTTTGCAAATAAAATAATTAATAAAACTATCGTTTTAAAACAAAATGCCTTTTGTCGAGAAAGACGCACGCAGGCATAAGCCCATCCGCAGGGACACCGCCGCACACGCATCTTTCCGAAATGAAGTCGTAGTCATTGGCGGCAAAGTTCAAATTTGTTTAACCTTTAGTGGTATTTGTGAAGTCAGTGTTTACGTTATTGGTATCTATGCGTAACTGCGTCACACGAAATACAGTATGGATTAACATCGTGAAATGAAAACAAATCCAACGACTAAACTGTTAATGTATCTTAATTATTATTTTAGGTATAGGTTGGAAAACTTTTTCCTATATGCTGGTCTCATAAAAGGAGCGCAGACGTAGAAGTTTCTGCACTCCTTTTATAAT
>JBAIZZ010000094.1:304586-362770 GCA_037355905.1 Heliconius aoede | reverse complement strand
CGCGGACGGAAGTGGGGATCAACGAACAATTAACTCAAACGACACAACACGAGAGTGAAAATTATGCAAATACAATATGCGATGAGAACAGTTCATATATTGTTTGTTTTTGTTTTTTTCTTCAAATGATGTCCAATAATATTTTTTTCTGTCTCTACTTTTCGTGATTATTCACACAAATGCAAAGTTCAGCTCAACTCGCAAACTTTACATATTAAGGATAAAAAAAGTTGTTGCTCTGTATCTGTATATGGCAGGGCATGGCAGAGGAACCTAACTTTAAAACACTCCGTTCCCAGTTTGCCCCTTTCCGCTATATGCTTGATGCAATAGTGATGAATGGTAGAACTCAACGCCGCGCTTTGCCTTCTTATACTGGCGACTCGCGGCTTCACCAGCTTGGACTACATAAATACTTATTTACTAATCTACATTGCTTTCGGCTTCTAATAATAATATAATTTTAAAAACGACATCTATACCTATATTATATTGGAAAGCACTGTTTCAACCAATTCAACTTAATAGTTATTTATAGAAACATTCCTTAAAATGGTATATTTTTTATTTATAAACCGATTGACATAAAACAAATACTAAATGTAAAATATTAAATATTATTTTTGGTTTTATTGTGTTATTAAATGCCACCAATAACATTTTTTCTGATATATCTTTCTATGGTGCCCCTGCGTCACGACTGACCTTGACGGGAAATATTATTTTTGTTGGATAGTTAATCTATTTCACATGATGTTTGGTAATCGTTTCCATGTTCCTACGGTAGACACGTCGTTCATGTACGTGCTGGCGGTTCTCATCATGGTGAAGATCTACCAATCGCGACACCCCGACGTCAACGCGCGCGCGCACGCCACCTTCGGCGTGCTGGCCGTGCTCATCGCGCTCGGTAACTGTGCTCATTTTACTTTGTGATGACTGCGTGTGCGATGTGTTGCCGTCGTGACGCATCAAATATTACAAAAATGTCCAAATATTTATTTTGTATATTTTTCTTAACATTGGGATTTTGTGAATAATAAGATATTTGATTTTAGTATTTTTACACATTTAAAAAAAATTAAGACTCAATAAAATAATTAATAAACTTTTTGGTAGGATTGGATACAACGTTCCTTCAAAGTTACTGCTTTATTTTTGATATATTGCGTATAAACTAGCAAACTCTACATATTATAAATAAAATTATTACTCGTATAAGTAAAACAATACTGAAATAGCTTGTACGCTGCAGTGGTATGGGGAGTGCTGGACGGCGGCGCGGTGTTCTGGGGCGTGTTCACGGTCTTACATGTATTCACCTTCCTACTGCTCTCTTTACGCATTTACTTCGTGGGACAATTCAGACTGGGTGAGATTTCTTTAACATTTTTCCTAACAAATTTTTGTATAAAATAAAATTTTTGTATAAAGTGGGGAACGGAGTGTCTTAACACCGAGGTTCCCTCTGCCTACCCTGCTGTGTCTGGGATACAGCGTGAAGCTGAAAAAAAAAGTTTTATTACATATAATATATCTGTATGTAGCTCTCTAATCACTTGTTTATTTTTTATGTCATTTATTAGTCTTATTGAAATAATATAAGGGTTATACCTTATATTGAGTGGAGTTATTATTAACAGGTACATTATTTCATACTGTCAATATATTGTGCTTGCTAGGATATCCAACGAGACGATATACCTAAAAGGGCGCTTTATTTAATTAATATATATATATATATATATATATATATATATATATATATATATATATATTGTTCCTTCCATTATATGAAACTTTGAATTGTATCTAATGGTTTAAAATCAATTCAGCTTCACGCTGTATCCTAGGAACTTAATGTCAAATACACCGTTTCTCATTTCACATCCACCAAATTCAAAGGCATTGCGTGTTAAGTGTCAAAACCAAACGCCGCGCTTTGCCTCTACACCAGAGCGAAGAAATCAAAATATAAATTTAGTTACACTTTGTGCCCCTGCACCACGGCTGGCTGTTTAGTATGTAATGACTGTGTAATATTATTTGTACTTTTCTATCACGTCTTATAGAAAAAGAGAGCCTAGCCACAGCAGCCAGCTCGCTCCGCCAAGGCACCAGACCGTTATACCGCGCACGCCTCGTGATGCTGTTAGCGGGTAACGCACTCAACTGGGCCTTCGCAGTCTATGGCCTATTACGTCATGGAAGCGATTTCGCAGGACATATGCTACAGGTTTTACTTGGCAATGCTCTCGTCTATATGGGTTTCTACCTCGGCATGAAGATCGTACACGGCGAACGTCTCCGAGCATACGCCTGGGCCTTACTAGCAGCAGCGGCCGCAGCTTGGGTGCCTGCCTTGTATTTCTTCCTATCGGGTTCGTCGGACTGGTCGGCGACGCCAGCGGTGTCGAGGCACAAGAATCACGAATGCCTCGTGTTGCAGTTCTACGACGCGCACGATCTATGGCACATACTTTCTGCCGTCGCTCTCTACCTGTCATTCAACGTGCTGCTCACGTGGGACGACGGTTTGTCGGCCGTCAAACGGACTGACATCCCTGTTTTTTAAAATATTCAATATATTTTTAAGTACAATTTTTGTGTTTGTTTATTTACCACTTATTTCAACATGCGTATAAAAGAGAAGGAAATATATGTAAAATATGTGTCACTTCATCACTGAATCTTAACACAGAATATCAAAGTCCACTCCTGGAAATAGGCTTGCCCACTCCAGGGACCCCACCTCGGGTCCAGCGCCCTTTGAATTCAGTGGATTCTGGTTGAACGGCTGCAAGTACTCCTTTAGCCGGGTCGTAGTCGCCATTTGGTACACCTTACAAATTTGCTGCCTTTAGCATACGCGAGGCATATCAAATCTCGGCTTAGGCAAAAAAGCTGAAGGCTGCGCTTGGCAACTTTAGCCAGCCTTCATTTCCGTCTTTACGCACAGGAAATGATCCGATCCAACTAAGATTCAGACACAGCCGTGTGGCTTAGAATAGGATCACCCTGATACTGTCGGTCTCGTAAGAGGCGACTAAAGTACGTGTGGTAGAGTCACGTCGCCAGTAACGGCAACACGCATGGGCAGACTTGACCGGATTAATACCACCCCCGGCATTTAAAACCGGCGTGCGTTTCGCATTAGGTAATGCCGGGCCCCGACGCCCAACATTCTCCACTTTAAAGGCCGGCAACGCACCTGTGGCTCCTCTGGTGTTGCATGGGGTCGTGGGCGGCGGTGATCACTTACCATCAGGTGACCCGAACGCTCGTTTGCCTTGTCCTCTCCCATAAAAAAAAAACTAAGAGGGTGGTTTTATTAATAACCTAACATTGCCTAGCAACTCAATGTTAAATGTAAAGTGGTGCTAGCACCAATTCTTTGGAAGTTCATACATACGCGCTCCATCAGCAGTAATAAGTGGACACACATGAGTTTAGATGTCAATCAGCTGGGCCTTCGACTACGTCTATCTCTCATTTTTACAATTATAAAATTACGTTTTCCGATTATAATCTAATTTTTTTTTTCTGATAATACATTTTTTAAGGTTTTATCGTAAATATTTTTTATTTCATGCGTAAATATTAACTCTTTTTGCACTTTATTTTTCACCTTAGCATAGATGTTGCCATGTAAGAAAAAGCTTCTATGATTTATATTATTCTTAAAGTAATTTTTTTGCCGCTCCCAGGAACGTATCAAATAATATTGTGGACAACAATTCCTTTTAATTAACAAATTCACAATATGTTTCAAAAACTGTGAGGAAGACTGTGCGAAAGATGATTGCAATAAATTGAACCGGTTAAAAAACCCGTAATTATTGGATTAAATGGATTATAGCACATACGTTGTATATGTGTAATTTTTGTTTCTATAATCTTTTCGAAATGTTAGTTGAATGCAGACGCGGTCGGCGAGTCGGCGGCGGCAGAGACTGACAAAACGTCGAAAATTAAATGTCAGTGACGTCACATGATCGACAGTCTTGTTCTCATTATTTTTATTTCGCAATTTCCAGAATATCTTTATAATTTACGTGTTATACTTTTAATTTCGTTTCATAAGAACAGTGTCATGGATAATCAGTACTACTACAAGTTGATGGCGAGCTACCTGTCCAAACGCAACTGCGACGAGTCGTTCATGAGGTATTTTTTTGGAAAGAATGCAACAAAGAAAACGCCTGAGGAGCTGGAGCGCGCGGATGAGCGCAAGCGGCGACTGCAGCGGGAGCGCTCGCGGCGCTACCGGGCGCTGAAAAACGCGCGGCGTCAGCATTCGGGGGGCGCGGAGCCCGAGGGCGCTGAGCGCGCCCGCAGCCGTTCGCGCGCCTTGTCCGCCGACGAGGCCAGCGACGGTGACGAGCCGCCTACTCTGTGCCACCTGTCCTCCTCGGACTGCGCCTCCGACGACGGCTCGCGCGGGCCCCCCGAGCCACCGCCGCGCGCGCCTAGCCTGCGCGAGCTGCTCAGCGCGCCCAACACTGAGCTGGACTACCAGACCGTGCACAGCCTCATGTTCCACTGGCTGCAGACGCAGACGTAGCACTCCCGCCCTGCCGGCCCCTATCCCGAGTCACACTTGTTCAAAGACATTGGCTGTACTGTTTACCGATGTTACAAATATTAATATAAAATCACACAAACACAGTATCCGAGTGGTGAGTAACCAAGTATAGCTGACACATATCAAATTAGAGATTGCTTTTGTACAATAATAGCACATCAGTCGTCAAACCGTCCTGTTGTAGACTTTAGAGAACATTATGTAATATAATCATTTAATATTGCAGGCTCTTTG
Organism: Heliconius aoede; assembly: GCA_037355905.1. Lineage (NCBI taxonomy): Eukaryota > Metazoa > Arthropoda > Insecta > Lepidoptera > Nymphalidae > Heliconius > Heliconius aoede. The sequence goes on along the minus strand of JBAIZZ010000094.1, from coordinate 357,951 downwards.
TGATTTAAAAAAATTATAACTATATTATATGTATGAAGCCATTTTTTGTTCATGAATGTTGTAATATATGAATAAATATAGCAAACAAAAACAAGAACAATCAACATAGGTATAAGAATGAAAAAATTTCCGCTATAGATGAGGTGAGGTCTGTTGTTCCCACTTATGAAGTATGCAGCTTAGATGTGATTACTAAATTTATAGGAATAATTTGGTAAAGTTTTATTATAAATTACTTTTGTTAGTAGAAAAAAAAATGCTGGAAACTAGTGTATCTAGATTTATTTTCTGGGGGAGGGGGAAAGGGGGGGTCTTTGTCTGGACTACAGCTTTTAAAAGATATATTTGTGATTTTCAGTGAATGTTTTGTTATTAAAATTCAGACAGACAACTTGGCATGGACCACCCAGCCCCTCCTTTTCTTACCGTCATGGCTATAAACTTCTAATGTTAGGGGAAAATCAAATTATATCAACTATTTCTGCTATAGATGTCATAAGGTGACAAAATATAAATTTCTTTCTTTAGTCCTGCTGGTTAAAGATAGTTATTTAAAAAAAATAAGTGTTATTCCATAATAAGAATAAATAAATATTTAAGAACACACATGGATTGATATTTCTCAATCTTGGATAGAATCTGAGGGTGCATCTGATCTTAAACCTTGTTTAAATATTTGAATTTCTTAAATTTGCATTCTGTAACAAAAATGGTTGATATAAATTTGGATTCTTGAGAATTTAGGTGTTAATGTATAAGTGAAGGTTGTTTATACTAAAAATGAGCTTGTGTCGCTAACATCAGCACTATCAGGCTGGACATCAGCTCTACATTCGACACTAGGTAATAAATATTCCACTAGACAATAAGTTGTTATTAAGTTGCCATATCCTAATATTTAGATACTCAATTATATTATATATGCATATAGAGAAGTATAGAGTATATATACGTATAGTTTGTGATACAATGAATTTACATTTTGTGCGAAATCTACAATATTATCTGTGTTAAGAATTAGTATAAGTAAAGAAGATGAGGTATGACACTCACTAGTGTCGGCTAACTTGGTCGGTGTTACACAGTGGAGCGCCCCTGACTGTTAGCACATTCCTTGTTCTAATCGGAATCATGTCAATCTCATGTTAGTTGTTGCATTTAAAATGTCAATACTCAATAAATGCTCTCTCATTTGCATTAAGGGTTATATTTAAACACAAAACTTTATGAAAATTTGTTTGTTCATTTGACAATTGCTATAATAGCATTCATCACATATGTTTATTGTGAAGTAGCATGTGGCCCTTGCTGTTCCTTTGGGGATTAATTATAGTGTGAGTGCCTGCTGTTAGACCAAGTTTACTTTGGACACGTGATTTAGAATAGCGCTAAGTGCAAACTATACAATGTAGACGGCGCTAATAGATCTAGTAAGGAACATTGTAATATTCACACTTGTTGGTGCTTTAAGTCGGCCGACAGTATTTATTGTTAAACAAACACAGGAAAACACGTAAATATATATATACGAAACTAAAATGAAATAGTGCAGTAATCATACATTTGTAAAACAGTAAACATGATACTTTAATATTTTTATTTATTATGTGGCTAGGATCTGATCTAAATAGTATTAGTTAAGGCCTTTTTCTATTTTATTTGTATATACTTGTTACTTATAAAATTAATATTAAGGTCTAAAGGACAACTGTGGAAGGTCAGTGAGCGAGTCTTTTTACACATATAATAGTATATTGTCTAATTATTTTTGAACTCGGTTATTGATTATTTTATTTCTAATAGAAACAATATGCGACACAATTTTTACCACACTGTCATGTCATTTTCATTCATAAAAAAAATCCGTCAATTTAAAACAAATAATAATGAACGAATTAATTTGTTGTAATTTATCTAAAATGATTGTACCACCAGATGCTGGTGAGGACAGCAATATGTAAGAGTCGACGGCGAAGCCCTCGACATCATTGTATCTCGCGCATAGACGTTAGGTAGGTACTGTAAGGTAGTGCCATATTAAAGAGCTTCCTATTTTTTAATTATTGTTTTATTTTTTGAACTGATGTCTGCAGCTGTTTCCTCTGTCACGCCAACCATTTTGTTTATTTTATAATAAGTCGTGAATACACTACACTAATATTATACACCTGCAGAGTTCATTTGGCTAAACGCGGCGATTTCAGGAACTATTGGCTCGAACTGAAAAAAAACTATATATTGATGTTGAATATTCAAAACTCTTAGTTTGCCTATACGGGAGAAATCGCAAGTATCCCGCACGCAGCAGGGTAGGCAGAGGGAATCTAGTGTTAAGACACTCCGTTTCCTATTTTCTAGAAATTAGAAATTGCTTTATAAGGAGCTCTTAAGGAGATCTTAGGTATTGCTTTATAAGGAGCGAAACTCCACGCTGCCCTTTGCCTCGACACCAGAGCGAAGAAATGGAAATATAAATTTGAATGAATAAATATATAATTTCTTTGAGTGGGGATCGAACCCACAATCATAAAAATAAAATAATAATAATATTGTCCTTTTCCATAAAAAAAATAAAATAAAATCAGTCGGTTTATAGTCACACTTTGTGCCCCTACGCCCAGACTGCTTCAATATTTAAAACATATGTACATAAAATCAAATCTTAATGTATATTTTGTTATAGTAATTTAAGCGCTCCTTGAAGCATATTTGATATATTTTATTCAAAGGCTGCACGTTACTAAATATGTTGTCAAACGCTACCCACACTATGTGGCCATTACTAATTTTCAATGTTACAATCTACCCACGTATATATACTTCATTTTATAACTTATGTAACCAAATATAGACAAATAGTAATATTTCAGCATCAGGGTGATTATCTCAGGTCAGCTTGTCCAAATGGATACCAGTAATAATTAAGAGTTGTGTATGACGAGCGGATACATAAGGCAAGGATACACTAACAAAACAAGATTATTTAAAACAGTCGGTGTTGAGATTAGTGCGCCCAACCAAACAAAGCCTTCCACTTTAAAGGTGTGATAATATACTTTAAGTGCGTAACCTCTGGAAATGACTCCCTCCTGCATTTGATATGGGATATAAAACATCAATTCCGATTTAAAATCATTTAATTAAAATGTAACATAAAAAAATATAATATTATAACTTATTCACAGCCATTAAAAAATAATACGAAGTTTAAAAAACTTATTAGATAAACATTTTTTCAAGTTTTTAACATATTTATAATAAGTATATACATGACTTTAGACAAAATTAAACATATCGGCTAATAATGGATCCCTTACTTTTATAATTTATTTGTACCATAACGGGACTACGGGATGAAGGACAGCGCGAACCAAGTGTTCGCGAACTTACTTCTTATTGAGATATTTATGGTAAATGCACCGACCGAGCTACGACACATATAATTAATTGTAATTTACAATAAATAACTGAACAATGAGCAGAAACCGATTATTTAACAAATAACTGCTATATAAGTACTCCACTTTTAGTATTTATAAACAGTTATAGAAGGAATAACTGTCAATATAGTATTTTATAATTAGGTAATTAAAGTTGCGTACGAGCGGGCAGCGCGTGCGCGACGCCGCTCGAGTGGAAACCCCCACTCTTGGGCGCGCTGGCCAAGGAGCGGTTTCTCATGTTTTTTGTAATTGTAAAAGTACGGTATGCGATGAACGCGGAGTGCACCGTCTGTTGTTCTGTGCGGCTGAGCGTGGGCGCCGCCGCCGGCCTTCGCCCTCCCTCGCCGTACGCGACACTATGACCCACGACGCGAAGATACTAACATGAAATCCTGCGCGAAGTATAAAATCACATATGTGGCCAGGAAGGACAAGGTATGAGATGCATACTTATGTTAATATGATAAAAAATTAATAAACTCATTCGCCTTGCAATAAGAATCAACGATGGCTTGTTGTTGGTTGAGGGCATTCTTGATACTAACGGAGAGTGGAAACTTCACTGGGCCTGATAACTTGTCACATGCTCCATCATAATCATCTGCATTTAACGAGTAGATCATTGCACCCCGCAACTTATTGTCTCTTATATATTTAGCTTTTGCGGTTACACTCTGAGTGTTGTCGAATGACACCCATTCGGTATCCTTGTATAAATATGGCACTTTAGCTTCTGGTTCCAATTTGACTGTTGCATTATTGTCATATGTTCTTAAGAAAGCACATATATCAGGGTAATTCACAAATCCTAAGTTACCGAGACTACCAAACCCTAGCACGGGACTGGCTATTTTGTTGTTGTTAGAGTTGACTAATGTATATGAGTGTCCATAGGTAGGTATTCCAACAACAATTTTCTTTGGATCCAGTCCTTTATCTTTGTACATCTGCACTGTGTAGTTTATATTGAGAGTTCCAAAATAAAGCTCTTCATCATGTTTGGCATAAAGTGGAGAATTCAGACCTGTGAACGGAGTGAATTTGGTGTATGTGTGAAAATCATAGGTCATGATGTTTACAAAATCGGTATACATGTTAATTTGATCCACATCATATGCAGCATCAACTATTATTTTCTGGGCTGCCGCAGCAACTGTTAGCAAATAATCCCTTTTTTCTCTGATATATTCCGCTCTTATTTCTCTCAATAGCTGTGAGAAATGTTGCCTCTCCCGTTTCTTAAAGCTGTTCAAGTCCATATCTATAGCCGGGAACTCCCAATCTAAGTCTATGCCATCTAATGAATAATTTCTCAATATACCTTTGATAGATCTTATAAAAGTTTTCCTTGCAGCATGGTTTATTACCATTTCTGAAAAACCTTCATGATTTCCAGCACCTCCAACTGATAGAAGTAATTTTAATTTTGGATTATGTTCTTTTATTTTTAGTATATCATGTAAAACCTCATACTGAGAATCTTCTAAATAAATCTGATTATTCTTTATCTGTGCAAATGCAATGTTGATGTGAGTGCACAGATGAGGATGGATGTTAAGCGGCATGAGCTGGGAGCTGGTGGGGGCCCGCTTGTCTGGAAAGTTGTAGTAACAAGAAACTACGCCGTTGTCTTTTATAAATTCAGTTTCATCTTGTATGTATTTAGGTATGCTCCAACATATTAGCTGTTTCAGTATGGGCACTCGCAATTCTGTGAGAAAACTAATAGCTAGTAATATGGCTGGGACAGCTACTACAATTAGTACTGTTATGAAATAATGTTTACGTGCGATGGATTTTATATTTACTCTTTTATTCACTTTTAATTGAAGTAAAATAGGTTTACCACTCTTCATTTTCTTAAAAACCATGTTGATGTTTGCGTATCAAGTAAAATAAGGACACAACTTCTTTTATAATCACTACAATAGTGAATCAGTAAATGGAATAAATCCAAGCACTATAGTAACAAATTTCAAATTTACACAAGAACAAAGTTAAATACAAACAGATATATGATAATTTTATCGTTCAATAAATTATAAATATGAAACAACAAGGTCAGTGTTCCTAAACTTTGATATTTACTAACGTCATTGAAACTATCGATCGATTGCACTCGACATGCATAATTTTTTATTACCTTTTGAATAATAAAATATATGAAATTATATAGTAATCAATAATTAAAGAGCCATTATTAAATATATATCTTTAAGTTTTGTATTATAATAAATTGAATACGGTACCAGTAAGTGATATTTTTGAACGATACGTAAATAATATCTATGATTTTCTTTAATTTTCATAACAATAAAAAGTAAACAATACGTTTCAAAACCAAAACACAAAATGATTTGTTTTTATTTTATTTGAAGAAGTGTAAATAAAAGTTGAATGTGAATGTACGCATGTCGTATCAGACCTCGCGAACGATGTTTCATCCATTGACAAGCTCTGTCAGTCTGTCACCTTGACTTGTCAGATGTCATTTGACAATAACTACAATAGCCGAGACGAACTCTCACTCAGCTATGTCGTATGTGGTTTTTTTTTACTTTAGTGCAACATGTGATCCTTAGTACGTAAATATTAGCTTGTATTAGTTTTAAGTGGTTCACCTCATACTTAAACTGTCCCGAGATATGGCTAGCGCGTCTATGAATCATTACGAAAAACAGCTGTACAGTGTGTTCAAAACCTTCGACGTAGATAACGAGGAAGCCTTAGACAGATCGGCGGTGCTTCAGCTCTGTGACACGTTGCAGCTAGAGGACCGCGGTGCGGCGCTCGTCGACACGCTGTTCAAGCGGTCCTCCGACCGCGTCACCTTCGCGCAGTTCCGCAACGGCCTGCTCACCGTACTCGGCGGCGAGGATTCCGTCGCTGGACCAGAGCCCCACAGTGACGACGACTCCTCGGGCCGGGAGGTAGCACCCAAGTTCGTGTTTGGCTCCAAGAAGTACGGGCGCCGATCGCGGCCACAGCGCGCTGCCGACGACGCCCCGCGCCTCCGCGTCGCTTCTGAGTCGCGCCTGGACGGCAAGCGTGCGCGCCCCCGCATGCGGTGCAAGCGCAGCGCCTCCGCCATGGAGAGGGACAGCCGCGACGCCGACCTCGATCACGGCTGTCGCGTGGACCGCGCGCGCGCTCTGGCGCTCTGCCGCGGCCTGCGCATGCACGGCGTCGACGCCGACCTTGTCGAACGCGTGTTCGACATCTCTACCGTCGACGAGATATCTGTCGGTGAATTTTTCGACAGACTGAACTCATCCCTCACGACCTCTATCGCTGCGTCGCTCGACGGAGTACCAGTGGAGGATAGTTCCAAGGTGAAGACCGAGGTGATCTCCAGTGATGCCGTCGTGGAGGCTTGGGAGCGAGCCGGCGTGGAGAGGCCGAGGCGCTTGCTCATCGAGCTGGGGTTCACGGCGGCGGTAGTGCGGCCGCATGAGCTGGAGCGGGCACTCGACGATGAGCTGCGGGCTCTCACCCTGCCCGCGGATGCTGCGCCCGACGCGCGCGCCCTGCTGCTACTGGCCGCACACGCGCTGGGGCGTCTGCGCCTCGACACCACCTGGCGTCTGCTAGACGTGGCGCGAGCCGAACGCGGCAAGTTGCGCGACGACCTCACCGAGGCTAACAGGCGCGCGCGGCTGCTGGCGCAGGACGTAGACGACAACCACGCGCGCATCGAGGCTGAATTACAGATACGGCTGCGGCAGGTGGAGGCGCGCCACGCAGAGGCAGCGCGTGCCGCTGCCGCCGACGCCACTTCTGAGCGCGAGCGCGCCGCCGCCGCGCAGCGCGCGCTCGAGGAAGACGCCGCGCGCCATGCCGAGGCGGAAGCACGGCTGCGCGTCGAGACCGCCTCACTCAGGGAACGTATTGATGAACTCCAGGTTTGTTTTCTACACTTATACAATTATTTATGACTTATTTACATTTTTGGCAAGACTCAGCCAGCATCCACAAGTATCGAGCATGTAAACAGAGTGCTAGGTTTGGCTGGCAACAGCTTGCTAGAACTTGTTGCCTACCTATGTAAGTTTTGAATTGTGTGTCATATCAAAAAACGTAGCCCTTGCGAAGATTATACAATGACGATTGGAGCTTGTGGAAATTTTTGAGTCTTGCTAAGCAACTAAATACATAATAAGAAATACTGTATTTTCGTCCAGGAGTGCGCCCGCGGTGCGGAGGCGCGCGCGCAGCAGGCGGAGCGCGAGCAGGCGCGGCTGCAACAGGAGGCGGGAGCCGCGGAGGCGCGCGCGGAACAAGCGGCGGAGGCGGCGCGCGACTCGCTGGCGGCGTTGGAGGCGCGCATGCGGGAGCTGCGAGGCGAGGCGCAGTGCCTGCGCGACCGCAACGACGAGCTGTGCGCGGCGCTGGAGGCCGGGAAGCGCGACGCTGCCGGGACGACGCCGCGTGCCTGCTCCTGGCGGGACGAAGTCGCCATGCAGGATGTGCGCTTAAAGGCTAACACTACTAATAAACAAGAGGTGGAAATCAGACTTAATCTTTGTTTTTCTTATGTAAAATATTAATATACTAACAAATAAGCACATTCTCTCTCAATATAAATAAGGTGTTCATAATCAAATCATAAAATCCGGATTTTTTTATTTAAATTAAAGAAAATATATTTTCAGATGTCGGATTCATCATTGTCTCCTAAAGAGAAGAGGGCACTAGATTCTAGCGAAGTATTACAAAGTATACAACAAATTATGGACAGTATTGCAAGTCTTCCCTCACAGGTTAAAGATGGTTGTCAAATGTGCAGCACTATAGGACACACTATTACCTCTGTTCAAAAAATAGTTCAGGAGTTAGGTGATGAAATAGTATGGCCAGATACATTGAATCAATTTACATACAGGAGCGACATCGCCTTACAGACAGAAACCACAGTGAATGGTGAAACTGTTGAAGCTCTGAAAAAAGAACTAAGTGAAGTCAAACAGCAGCATGAGATCGACAAAAAAAACTTGGCATCTGTGATAAAGTAATCACCTAAATTTAATTATTAATAATGTTTCTAGAATTCTTATTATATCATATATATTGTGAACATACTCATTTAAAAGAGGGTAGATGTAGGTGAAAAAGGCTATAAAAGTGCTGGAATTGTGTCAATCCCCGTCCAGTGACGCTGTTAAGATCAGTCCAGGTCAACAGCAATAAGTCCATTCGAAAAAAAAAGTCAAACGGGGCAGTTGCTTGTACACAATGGCCCTTATCGGAAGGATGCTCGTGTGAAGTATTGCTATTTGGTGATGCATATCACTTATTACAATTACATAGGATTCCTCTATCTGAATAATTTAAAAATATTTTTTTAAATGTTAAGTGCTTCCGATTTCTAATAATAGGTAATATAAAAATAAAATTCTATTAAATATTTAACATGTCGAGGCTATTGTGCCACAGCAGCATAGTGTCTGACCGAAACACCTTTTAATAATTTTTATTTTCCATCTCTGGTGACAAGAGATTCCCACAAGACAAATGATTCCCACTCAACATGTCCCCTTCGCCTGCCCTGATGCATGTGAATTAATAAGATGATATGACCACGTTACAGGGAGCTGGAATCAAGCTTAGAGCAAATGAAGCTGGAGTACGACAAATGCGAAGAGTACTGGACGTGCAAGTTGGATGATGAGCGGGATCTGTTTGCGGAGGAACAACGTGCCGGCGACGAGCGCCTCGCCGACCTCGTGGCGAAGATCGCCGACTACGAGCGACAGTTCACCCCCCACTCCGTCCCCCATGTCGGCCTGCCCACCATCAACGAGACATACAGCCTGGAGCTGCAATTTAGTGACTTGGAGGATGAGTTTGCTAAATACAAGAGCGAGCAAGAAGCAGAGTTGAAGGCTAAGGTATAGTATGTTGTTTTGAATTGTATATATATATGTTTAACTTGCAAGTACAACCTATACTAAGTGCTGTAGGCACAGTTACTTGGTATACACGGCAAACTAAAAAAATAATCAAATAAATTTTTTAACCATTAATAATAACATTACAGATTGAAGAAATCAATCAACTCAAAGCCAAAATAGAGGAATTAGAACGACGACTGAACTCGGTGGCGAGCGCGGAACCGGCGGGACGGGGAGGGGTCGGCGCGGGCGCGGGGTCGTCAGTGGGCGTGGCACGCTGGCGCGAGGCGGCTGCGCTGCGGGCGCGCGCTGCGCGGGCTGAGTGCGTGGCGCAGCGTCTGCAGGAGCGTCTCGCCGCCGCCGACGTGCTGGTCAAGGAGCTGTACTTGGAGAACTGCCGCCTAGCGCACCTGCCGCGCCTACCGCCGCTGCCCCCCCGCACGCTTGCCCTGACACATACTTGCCTGAAAACGTACCTACTCGGAAATGAAACTAATAATAATCAAATGCTTTTATTTAGTGTTCACTTTAGCTTACATTTAGTAATGTCATAAGCTGCCAGCCATATATTAAGTCACGCGTTTTTTTTTTATTCAATTACATTTTAAATCTTTCCCCGGTCCTGGTCACATTTGTGAAAGCCCTTGTCCGATTGGCCCTTCACATATTTGTCATTTTAAAATCTAGAAATTATGAAATTAAACCGACAGTTCAGATATTATCTTTGTTTACATGCTTATCGTGTTTTAATACGTAGGTATATTATATTTGCAAATGTGACCCCCGCCCCCTCTAATCTGCACTATACGGATCGTGCCTCGAGTAATGAGATTACCGACGACGGCCGAGACCTTCGCTGTAGCGACCGCTAATGCTAAGAGTACTTAGTTGAGTTCAGCACTTGTATCAATCTGTTCTGTCTCTATAGTAACTGCGTTATACAAGTCGAGGCACTTCCTTCCTCGATTTTTGTTATTTCTTTACGTACTACGTACAATATATTACATCGACTCTAGAATGTAACATTTCAGATCTGACATGGATATAAAACGAATATTATATTGTTTTCGTGCACATCGTGTGTGCATTAGGTATTAGGTACCATTTCGGTTATTGGCTTCGGTTATTAGACTTTAGAGACATTTATTTTTTAAAGAGTCTGTTAGTGACAGTTGTTTTATGTATTGTGATATTTGTTGTTATTCGAATAAAACCAAATAATTCAAAAGGTGTTCAAGTAAAATGAAATCCAGTTAACAAGTTCCTTTCAGACTCCGGCGTCATTTGAAGTAATAATAATGTAGGGAGCGTTTTAAATTATAGAGATATAACTAATCATGTACATTATAGTCATTGACTTTGATTTTATGAAGAGGTAGTTACATCTCTGATTGAGATCACTAGGTAATTTAAATCTAAAGTTATTTGTTTATTAGTTATTTTTAACTAGTATAAGCTAATAATATGCTATTTGATTCATCTGCTGGTAAAAAGGCCGCGGATATGAAAGTGCCTTTGAGTAATATATAATCAATATTGTATGTAACATTACTATTTACTATTAGTGTACACATATAGAAAAAAGTTATATGTTGGTTGAAGTTTGTTATTAAACTGTTGTCAGTTAAAATCAAAATTATTAAGTTTCTAAACTCTTTCACTTTGATCTGTATTGAGCCTCATCTGGACGGGTTTACTATTTACATGTTCTTAGTGACGTCTGATGCAGGTAATAAAAGAACACTATGTTATTCTCGTTGCAAAAAGGCTTCATATTGATTGACGTTTACTTAATAGTTAAAAATATACTTATTTTGTATAATTATTAACTATATTCTGTTTGATAAACACATTTTTAAATATTCATTATATTTATAGATTACTTAGTCTACTTGTGATCCTTGAGTTTAAGTTAATGTAAATAATTACTTGATTGTGATATTTCAATGGTTTTGATGACTGCCGCACTCTTATATATTGTAGTGTTTGTATGAAAATACAGATAGTACCCTCAGAATTAATGTGAAATTACCCTCAAATGAGAATTAAATCTAAGGACGAATTTTTACCGTCTTATTTATCTTAATAATATTTTTAAACATACTTGGTAATATCAAGTAACAAAATTTTAGGTAATTTACAATCATAGACTTTTTAAATTATCTAATATAAAAAATATGTATAATCTGTAGATATGTTTTTTAAATAAGTTAAAGTTAGTTTTTGTTGCTAATGTATATCCAGACTCAATGACTTTTATAAGTTTATAGGATATAAATGCACTAGCGGTCCTAGACATTGAGTTTTGTAAAGTAAAAATTGATGTCTTAGTATCACAGTATCAATTTAGTGAAATGAATGTGGTGCATTTAAATTTTAAAAAAAGTAATCAAGAAAACTCCTTAGGCTGAATTTTTCTTCCTAAATATGCTAGTAAGATACCAATTGCAATCGAGGTCCAAATATTCTATGCAGAATCTACTTTTTTATATGTATAAGCAATTTTTCGAGTTCCTTATTAGATATAAATTTTTATCTGAAAACAAAAATTGTCAATTTATTGATCTTAATTTACTCTCCGGTTATATTGTAAAGGCCTAAGCTGATTGTGTGTGCTGTCTCAGAGGCGCGCACCTAGTTTAGTGGTAAGTGCAGGTATTTGACTTGTGCAGCGTGCACCGGATGTACGCTTATTTTCCTATCATTTTATATTATTTAGTTTGTATTTGAAATAAAATATACATAAAATGTTAGCTTAGACGTGATGACGCCTACCTAAGGCGTAGGCTACACGCGTTACGTTAACGAATTAAATGATCTGTGACGATTGGTAAATACCTAAATGTCTGACTGGTATGGAAATGGTACTGTTCGAGGCATAATGTCCACGATGTACTTGCATCTGATATAACGCCCCCATATCATGTTCCCATCTTTCACTCCTATCAGGCACTTGGGCTGAGGTACCTACAGGTACACTCTGTGTACGCAGTCAGACACTGATTATGTTTTACTTCATATATGTACAGAACATCATATATTATTCAGAGGTATTGTTTCTGCCTATAATATTAGGAGGTAAATAATTATATTTTGAGAGAAACCTTCAAATCATATCATTTGTTGTTGTCTCTACGAAAATACAAATAGTGCGTTGACTTCGTATAGTATTACAAGCAAATCACATTAATATATAAAACATTGATTAGGTTCATGACGAACATTCTTCGATATCACAAGTACGATATTGAAGACTTCCTTGTTTCTTTGTAATCATGTATCAATATTTGCATTGAGTACAATAGTACAAGATGGTATCATGATGTTCGTGTCGGTCTACTGATCTCACCAAACTGAACAAGTCCCTCGACGTAATGCTTACGATTCCTGTAATTAGTAAACTGGCATCAGCCCCGTTGACAGCGGCCACACGTCGGCCCGTCCCGATCACCGCACCGCTACACAGTACGCCTGTGACTTGTGTGGAATTCTAACACTTTCTAATAAATTGTTGATCTAAAATACTTGTTTTATTTTTGTGTTATAGTCCCTGACTATATGTTTAAGTACATATTAAATAAATTATCTTCACGCTGTATCCTAATGTTGCAGATAGAGGCATTCCGTTTCCCATGAATACGCTGAATTTTCGAGATATTACGTGTTGAGTGGCCGTTCAACGTTGGGTTTTTCCGTGCCGGTGCAAGAGCGAAGAAATTTAAATATTAATAGATAAATAAATCGTTCCTCCGAGTGGGGATCGAACCCAAAATAGTTATATTTCTTGAGTATATGTATACTTTGTAAATATGAAAATAGCTAACAACTGGGGCGCCGCGATGGAAGGCATGCCCGCAGCGACCTCTGCCAGCCCTTATGAAGGCTGCAACGTTCCATCCGCCACGTGCACCTCGAGAGAGCGAACTGATAGGGCGTCCTCCTAAGGCGACGCGCACCAGTGCGTCCGGAACGAAGAGGTGGAGGACGGAGCTAAAAATAGCTACGTGCAATGTAAGGGAGGGATAGAAGAAAAGATGAATGAATTGTTAGATGTGATGGATGATAGAGATTTTGATGTCGTTTGAGTGACTGAGTGCAGTCAGACCGCTTTCTGGGCCGGCGTATCAGAGAGCGATCGAGGCTGTCAAGGTGTAGGTGTGTTATTGTCCTCCCGATTGTTTAAGGCAGTACTGTACCCTAACTGCTCATAGGAGTCAGAGAGACCGTAGACCTTAATGTTTCATAATAATTTCGGCTTGACTACATACATTACTCTACTCGAGCAGGAGCCTCTTGTACAATAGTAAAACAAACAAAAAAATAATTTTAAATTTATTATTATCTAAATATTCAAACTGTACAAACAATATGATCTTATACTTATAGGTAGGATATATGACTTGTAAGTGAATAAAAGACAATAATTTATTATTAAAAGTGCAGGTACTTAAAATACATTATAATAAAGTTATTTTACACGTAATCAGTAATAGGAACAAAAACAACACGTCCTACATAAAGATATCCTTTTGTTGGAGATAAGGCTCCGCGTGCTGCGCTCTTACAACTGCGCGTATGACAAGTTCCTTATCGACATATTTGTACAAGGTAAAGATAACAGAAAGCGAATTACTTCTCAACCAGTGTATTGGAGTTGTATAGCGTATGCTGTACTGCTGCTTTGCTCGCCGTTTATTTAGTTTTCTTGAACGTGAAGGGTCTACAGGTACATGCCGTTGACCAGGTAGTCGGCGTCGAGCGCGAGGCGCGGGTGCGCGCGGCGGCGGCGGCGGGCGGCGCGCGCCCGGCACGCCAGCAGCGCGCCCAGCGCCGCAGTCATCAAGGTGCCTGGGGACCGTGACGATCGCAATTTTTAGCAATTGTCTTGATAAAAGTAATTTCTTATTACGATGCTCTTTATACAGTATCGAGGAACCTCCCTCTTGCCGCCCAATTAGCAAAATTTCGCAATACTGTTTGGTCGACAGACAGACATATGTGCATCTTTTAAATACATGTGTAAATATTCTACACCTTTACAAGTTAAAGTGTGCCTTAAGTTAGCTAAGAGAGAAGGTTTATATTCTTTTTGTTCTTTCAATTTGGCTCAGAATGAAGACAACATTATTATATAAGCGAGTGATTCATAAGAGAGTCCCGACACTAATGTGGGTAACATTCAATAAGTCAAGCTAAGTTGGCCCACTGGTATTAGGTAGAGTTGTGTACCGAGCACGAGCAGCATGACAGCCGCGGGCGGATGCTCGCTGAGACCGTCGTGCTCATCGGGCGGCCAGCGCTCGCGCGCCACCACCGCTTGCGCGTGCGCCGCGGCGCTTGACGCCGCACCACCGGCGTTTGATATGCTCGCAGTTTTGGCTGATGGTATATTCTAGAAACAAGTCCAGAATATTATTAAAAGAAATTATTTCTATCAATTTAATTCAAATATACATAGCAGGATGAGTACTTACAATATCCTTTAAAACCTTCTTTTTCGTTGTATTTTCGGTTAGTAAAGGTATCTTCTCTTCTCTCTGGTCGATGGTGTTGTCCACCAGAGGCGCGTGGGGCGCAAGGGGCGCTCGCGGCGGCTCCGTAGGGAACTCCAACATCTTGCTCTTTGTCATCAGCTCAAAGCCCTTTTTGGGACTATCTCTCAATGTCTGCTGTTGGCTAGAGTATACCATGGGCAGCTCTGGCATCGTTTTAGGTGCAAGATACACGGGCATTTCCTGAAAAAATCTTTTTTATTTTATATAAAAAATATAAGTAAGTAAATTTATCTCGTAGCTTACCGCTTCCGGTCGAGGCTGAGGCACCGGCCAGGAACGACGAGAGTCTACTACGTCTGGCCAATCCAGTCTCCCATACCCATTCCAACCTTCCATGCCATCTGCAACTTAGAATTTTAACGCTTTAAGGAATGTGTGTAATTCTGGTGCTCATTATATCTACTCATCATCATCAATCTAAAAAAGAAACATAAAAATATCTATTTATTAAAGGAGAAAATGTTATCCACCTGGTTGTGGCGGCGGGGGCTGCCAGGCGCGACGCGGCCAAGGCGCGTCGACCGCGGGGGCCTCGAAGGCGCTCTCCTGCAGCAGCCCGCCCTTGTGACTGAAGATGTGTGACCCGCTGATGCCGTCACCGTTCACTGTAATTAATGCACATCTTGTTAAATACTTCGATATTATGAACTGATTCACCTACTTGCTGTTTAAGCCTACCTGTGTTGTACCTGTGTTGCGGCTGCGCCTGGGTGAGGCGATGGGGCCAAATATCAGCGCCTTCCACGAAAACGTCGTTACTCACGGCTACCACAGGTCCGCTAGATTCTTCATTAGTATCTAGACCTTGCGCCTGCTAAAGTAAACGTAAAATCAAACTGATAATAATTAGCTTTGTAACAGGTGCAAGCGTCTGCGCTCCCCTTCCCTTGACTTGGTGCGCGAGCACCATACTCGTACAGGGTTTAACAGCTTAGCTTTAGACGTAGGATCGTGTGACGCGGTTGTGAACTGATACCAATAACGTAATCACCTACTTTTACGAAAAACTACCTACTCACTTAAAAAACAAACCAAAACGAGAGAGCGATATCTCTAGTTCTATTTTACGCAATTATTTATATTCTATAATAAACCTAAACAAGGATCGTGCTTCACCGCCAATGTCTACGACTCGATGACTGTGCGTTATTCAAATTTTATAAAACGTTATTCACAAGTGACGTTTTATTTACAACGAAAATTTTGTATTTTGTTTGAAAAAATCACAATTTCATTTTTGGAAAAATCTCTGTTGTTTTATCTGTATTTAGCTTTTATAGAGTAGTTAAAACAGTGCTTTCATTTAAAGTGATGATGACAAAAACACTGTATAATAAGAACATAAAAACGGCTCTCTGTTTTTCCTACGCAGAAACCCTGCTGAAGGAAAACATGCAGGCTGAGAGAAGAGGGTTTCCAATTATGAGACATCTGACACCTTGACACAATTTTGAGGTGGGTTCAGGAACCGGCGGAACCCAACACCTTGATTTTAGCCACCGCGGCCTCACAAGAGTGAGAAAATAATCTAATAAAATAAGAAAATAATCTTATGAATCTCTAAGATTGGAGAATTATAGTGTCAGTTGTACCTGTGGTAACGGCGGCGAAGAAGCAGGCTTCATCGCAGGAGGTGTATGAGGCGTGTGGGGCGCTGGGTGCGTCGGGGGCGCGGGGCAGCCCAGCTCGGGCGCCTCGTCACTGCCGTCGGCGCACTGCGGCACGCCGTCGCAAGCGTTGTACACGGCGATGCACTCGCCGCCACGCTTGCACTCGAACTGGTAGCGGCTGCAGCGCCCTGCTTCATACGGCCTCTACATGCTAATTACGAGTAAGTACGCGAGACGCGCCAGGCGAGCACAGACCTAACTCCACGGAAAGGACGCCAGTCATTCACATACTACTACTGGTGAGCCTAGTTGTGTAGTGGTATGCAATTCTATGGGTACTTAGGATGGGTATGGTACTTATTATTTTAATCTGTTGTGTTTGAACCTGCTCAAAATATGTTTTATAATATTAACAAATACCACAAATATATGTACACAGTTAAATACCGTTTCCTGAGCCTCAACTCCAACTTGTAAATGTGAACTATTACTTTTATTAATTTACAACCGAAAGAGTTTTTGCAACGATTTTTAGATTTAATGATTGTAATATTACCTAATTGTTGTTTTACATTGACTCGCCTTTCACATTTAATAGCGTCTAGACACTATGATGTTTCTTCATAAAATTATAATGAAAAGTTTAATTGTAATGTATACTTTAAAAGTGTACATAAGATTTGAATTTAAATGATTGCATTTGTTTTCAAGTATCAAAATAACTTAGAGATTCAAGCATATAAATATTTCTTTGTTATAGTTAGGTATAGTACAGGTGCTTATCGTACGCCGCAGATACCGTGTCGTGTGAGTCAGAGGTGGTAGGAGGTGAAAAAATACGAGCTTTGATGGACGCTCGTGGTTTGTATAACGTTCAAAGTGTATTTAGGAAGTATGTTCAATAGAGACGGAAGAAACAAGATGGATGTAGAAAGGCGAATAGCTACCGGTAGCAGGGTTAACGGAGCCTTAAATGCATTGATGAAGGAAGCATAAAGCTAACCTGAAAAGAACACTGAGCACTAAAATGGGATCATGGCACTACCCACCCATAAGATGGCAACAAATCATCGAGCAAGACGGTACATACAAATTATAAATAAATGAAACATTATACCTCAAAAAATATTTTCCTTTGTATAAGCAATACGAAAATACTTATAAATAATACTTATACGACCTATTATTTGAAAATGTATTGAATTGAACTAGGCTTACTCGGTACCGGCGGCGGCGGTGGAGTCTCGTGTGGCGGCTGCGTGGGCTCCGGCGGTGGCGGCGGGGGCTCCGTCGTATGCACCATTTGTGTAGTGCTCACTGTGGTAGTACTCGGACTTCTAGAATAAAAACAATTATTTGGTATTGTAATGATTTTGTATTCATAGTTTAGATAATCGCAATAATTTATTAAAATAAGTTTATAGAATTACGATCAGACTTCATTTCAAAAAGGACGCCTTATGTGGTCGAAAAAGTGGAGAGACACTTTGAGACTTGGAGCCGAAAGAGAAAGAGGTCCTCAAGTATAACATATTGTAATAGAATTTAAGTAAATACTGTGCAAGCGCAATAGTGTTTGACTCTGGAAGATATAATATAATAATATAATATAAGTTCTGTAAAAGCATCGTATACGGTGAGACTTCGGTTAACCTTTGAAAAACAGATTCAAAGATACTGGAGGAAGATCACGTAAAAAGCTTGAGAGCCTGTAGAGCATGCATGACGATACGATGAGATACGTGGTGATGACAGTGGATGAGGCGAAAGAGGTATGTAGAGACCGTAGCGCTTGGCGCTCCGTTCTCTCTGACTACCCCGCTAGGGATAAAGCGTGAAGTTAAATATTCTTTTATTACTTACTTATTATCACTTTCTGGTTTTATAATAAGTTGAAAATGACAACGCTTCCAAAAGAGTTTAATTACTAGATTATTTGGTGTAGGCACCACACCTGAGGCTAGCCAGCTCCCGCTCGTGGTGCGCGAGGCGCTCCTGGTCCTGCAGCTCGGCCAAGCGGCGGCTCAGCGCCAGCACGCCGCTGCTGAAGTTACCGTGCGCCGTGAATTTGCAGCGGAAATCCTCAGGCGGCCCGCAGTCGAACAGGTAGCAACTGCCGGGGCTCTAGGCAGGGAACTAATGTAAGGTTTAAGCCTATAATAGCTACTTACTATTGTTTTACCGGAATTTATTAGTGGTTAGGTATAATACTGTACTGTACTGTAGTTCCTATTCTGCATGCCTCATGCTTTTTAACAAAGTATTTTTCATGTTTCGTTTGCGGACATTAACAAGTTCGAGATAGTACCTACATACATCAACATTTTATTGTATTATAGGTACACTAGTATAATAATAGATACAGATTGCATGATAATAAAACTACCTTCTCTTCAAAGACGAAAACGTCGCAGGAGTCCGTCTCGCAGCAGAGGCGCAGGCACTCGCGCCGCGCGCCCACGTCCAGCTCGGAGAGGTAGCGCGCGCCCATCTCACGCGACTCCTCTGTGCGGATGATCTTGTCGCGCTGCACGTCGAAGCGCGCCGCGCACGCCGCCGGGTCCAGCTCGTGCGCGCCCACGTCCGCCAGCGCCACCGTCGCCACCACCACCGTGCACCACCACCACCACCACGTGCCGACGGTGCACACCTCACTGCCTAACATGTCGACGATGCAACTGATTTATTTAACTTGAAGAGTGAACAATTTAGTGTTATATCAGGTGTGCGGAGCGCGACGGCGCGGTCAATACGGTCGCGCATGCGCCGCGCGTGCTGCGAGAGCACAGCGGGCGCGCAGTGGAGGCTCCACGAGGCTCCACCTCCGGGGGCAGGGGGTCGTCTCCCGGTGGGTTATTTATACAGATACAGAGCGATGTGGTGCGGTGCTCTGATAAATTAGCTGAGTGCGGTCGTTTTACGATTTAATTTCAAATACAATATTTCATATTGCTATGCTATGATTTAATAAAAACCATAGAAAATGTACAGCGATCATGTATCATCCATTTATTTATTTAAATCGTTCTGTGAGTATTATGTTACGAGTAAAATTCAAAAGATTTTTTTTAATGAACCCGTTAAGGAATTATCAATACGAGATTAGTTAGCATTGAAATTGTAATTAAGCGTCACTAATCAAGTAAACAATTGAAACAGAGCGTCACGTAGTCGCGCGGCGGCGGCGGAGGCTCGGCACTTGCGGCACTCCCGCCGTTCCCGGCACTCCCGGCACTCCGGCAGTGTGGCCGCGAGTGGCCGCAGCGTGCATTGTCCACCTCTCCATGTCGCTGTTCTTCAAGTTCCGGAGCGGCGTGAGTAACATCACCTCATATCTATGCCTCATCACACTATTAATTAGAACCCGCATTTGTGTGCATTATATAAAACTTAGTAAAGAACTCCTCGAAAAGGGTAAGTGGACGAGCCGCGTGTACGCCCAGATCTTCCCATGTTTATAAAGATAACAGCTATTAAATTATGTATTTTTTTTTTGATTTTGAGAAATATCTGCACTTAGGCTAGAGTGTGGTTTTGATTGGATAAAATCTATTTTTTAAAAAATCACCTTCACGCTGTATCTCGCACATAGCAGGGTAGGCAGGGGAACCTAGTGTTAAGACACTCCGTTCCTTACTTTCTGCCGAATCCTGGGGGCATTGCGTGTTGAGTGGCAGAACTCTACGCCGCGCTTTGCTTTGATACAAGAGCGAAGAAATGCCGCCATCTTAATACATTTTTGAAAATGTTATGTACATTAGGAAGAATATTAATAATTTTACCAAAACTGGTGATGTACATAATGTCAATACTAGAAATAGGAGTAAACTTATCACATCTGTAACCCGGTTACCCGGTTACATCGAGTCCGTCATTTTTTTATGGGACAATGTGTACGCTTATACAACAGGATCCCAGAAAACGTCCAAGAATGTTCTATTAGAAAAGACGTTCTCAGGTCTGAGGCATTAACTTTGGTGAACTGGTGGTAGATTATTTGACGTTCAAAAAATGAAGTATGTAACTTCTTATTTTGAATAAAATTATTTGACTTTGACTATGACTTTTACAATCATTGTAAAACTTTTACAATCCTGTTGAAAACAGTATGTCTCACTTATGCCTAATTTGAAGGTGCAGCAGAATAAATTCGCGCAACACTTTAATATAATCTACTGATGACATTATTCCTTCGATAAAAGCCTCACTGACTGACAACCTCACCTGGACTGGAAGCATTGTCATTTATATTTTAGTGCGAATGTTTAAAGCCTAGCGGCTTTAAACATTCGCACTGAGCTTCTTCAGGCGATCGAACCAAACTTTATTTTCAACACTATCCTTTTCTTCTCGCTTTTTTATAATATCCCGATTCTCCGATTTGACGATGAATTATTTTACACTTAGATAACGACAAATCAAATTCTTTTGGTAAAGTTGCTTTAAAAAATTTGACTGAACACTAAACAAAAGTTTTTTTGTGAGGATACATCTCCTCCAATGTCGAGGAAATGACATTGTATAGAGAGAATGGCTTGCGTGCAAATATTTATTTGACTTGAAATATATTTTCTAAAGAATTTTTTTAATCGATACAAAATATACGTAGATTAAGCTATTAAATACAATGTATACGTCATTAAATTAAATCATTCTATTATATACGTAATTAAAAAGAAACTATATGAATAAATAGAGACCAGTCGTGGGACGTGGCATTGAGTTTTGCTACTCAACACGCATTGCCTCCAAAATTCGTGTGGAAATAAGTGGGCAACGATGCTTTAACACTAGGTTCCCTCTACCTACAGCGTGCGGGATACAGCGTGACGGTGATGAATAACGGTGACGAATGACGGTGATAAGTAACAGGAAATTAATAAAAAAAAGCTCTATAACTATTATCTGTTGTGATGATGTCATTAAACAGAGATAATTTTCCGTTTCGCATTTTAACAAAGTTCATGTACATTGTACCCAAAAGCGAGACGGGCTCTCCTCCTTGAGGTATATGCACTTTGCGAATATTAACTGCCATGGAAACTTGTAATGACCAAAGTCGAACACTAGGACTGTACTGAATGATAAGTAATTTTATCTCTTAATTAGTTCCTCGTAATAACAATTAGAAAACCAATATTGATTATATTCAACAAGGG
Organism: Heliconius aoede; assembly: GCA_037355905.1. Taxonomy (NCBI): domain Eukaryota; kingdom Metazoa; phylum Arthropoda; class Insecta; order Lepidoptera; family Nymphalidae; genus Heliconius; species Heliconius aoede. Next base: position 336,293 of record JBAIZZ010000094.1, on the reverse strand, counting down.
AAGAGCTTGTCAGACGGTCAATTACCCCGAAGTTCGTCTGAGCTCCTCGCGGTGCGGGCGGCGCGCCACCGCTCAACGGGCCTGCGGCGCGGCATGGCGGAGCCCTGCGGCGGCGCGCGCATCCCCGCACCCGCGCCTCCCCGGCACCCTCGCTCGCGCGCCAGTTTCGGCGCACGCCTCATCGCGAGTGTACGCGTGTCAGTGATCGGGTAGTGCGGACCGCGGCCGGGGGCGCTGACCTCCGACACCGCCACCATCGGCCGACCACTTTAAATGTATCTAAAATATCCGCCAGAAGGAACCCTACCGGCCAGTAGCGTTGTAAGTCTAAAATAAAACAAAACGGTATTATGAGAATTGCGAGCTATAAATTTCCTTGTTATTAAAGAAAATTCTAAGTACGAGAAGGTTGTAGCTTAGCTTATTAACGGTAATTCGACACGGACGCTCTAATCACAGCCACCTCGCGCCACCTCGGGGACCGTGCGTTGTACGGGGCCCGGGGCCGGGGGCACGGGGCACGGGGCATGGTGTACAGTAATGATTAATGACGCCTCTGTACTAAATAAAATATAACAGCGACTGACTAGTGTGCGAGGGATAGGAATCTATTACAACAGCAGTACCTCTCACCGTTGAACCCGCACCAACCTTTATTAAGTACAATTACTACTCGTTTGGAGACAAAACACATGTTCAAATATAATGACTTTTGATAAATACAATTAATGCGTAAATAAATGTAGGAGTTATTTAAAGCAAAAATTATACAAAATGTTCCTTTGAGAAAATTCAATACATTATGTTATTACTAGTAAAGTGTTATGTTATTATTAGAAAGAAATAATATATTATAGAATCGATCACTCTTATAAATCAGGATTAACTTTACGTCTAAACATACATTTATACTATCTTGTATGAATTTGCGGAGTGCGGCGCTGAGCGCCGGCGCGGCCAACACTAGTGGCGGTTGCCAGTATTTATCTTTATGGAATAGTGATAACCATTGGCCTTAGTCTCCGCCGCCCCCTCCCGCGTCTAATGACGCAAGAGATAATTTTATAAACGTAGAACTTTATATGTCAACAATTATCTGTGTGTTTTCATATCAATATTTTAAAATAATTGTTGTAATAAGTGCATTTGATTCTTTCCCTAACTTGTAACCAGAGCGGCTCTTGTTTTAGTATCTGGATGTCATGCGGACTCGGCTCGGTGCATGCGCGTGCGCACGCCGACTGTGTTGCATAACAATAACTCACATTCGTTACATTACGCCACTAGACCGTTGCACGCAAGACCATGGCGACTCCGTGATCGCCTTGATAATATACAAAACTCTGTAATTTATTATTTTTTATGGGAGAGGACAAGGCAAACGAGCGTTCGGGTCACTTGATGGTAAGTGTTCACCGCCGCCCACGACTCCGTGTGACACCAGAGGAGCTACAGGTGCGCTGCCGGCCATTAAGGTGGAGATGTTGGGCGCCGGGGCCCGGCATGCCTAATGCGAACCGCAGTTGCAAGAGCCACTACTTCACGCCGGTTTTAAATCCCGGGGGTGGTATTAATCCGGTCGAGTCTGCCGATGCGTGTTGCCATTACTGGCGACCTGATTCTATCACACGTGCTTTAGTATCTTACGAAACCGACAGTACTAGGGTGATCCTATTCTAAGCCGGGATCACACGGCTAAGAATAGGGTAAAAATGCACAACTTAGACAAACCCATTAGACATTTTGAAACTAGTATGAAACTGAACGGCGAGACAGGCGCGGGATTTTGATATGTCTTTAGTACGGAAGCGCGGTGTTGCAGTTGTCGCGACTCTATTTTGAGATGTGACGCGTTTAGTGAACTATGTTGATACGCGTCGCCACATGGTGTTCTAGCTCCGAGGAGATCTCTGACACGGCCAATTCTGATTAAACAAAGAGTCAAGTGACACCACCACCACTGCGAAGTCGTCACGCTGCTCGTCAGACATCACCTAACAGTTAATTATCACGAGTTCAATGCTGTCATGTAAAATAAACATTATTTTTGGGGCTTTGCTTAAAATTAATTGCATTTATTTAAATTTTCTAAATTTGTAAAATGAATTATATTATTTAACATCAAAAAATATACTTAAAATTAGGTAAAACGATTACAAACTCTCTCTACTTTTCATTGGTACAGGTAGAACATTATATAAATCATAACTAGCTTGGGTGTATTACATGTTTTTTTAGAAAATAATATTGCATTAATAACAATGGACATTTCGTAGTTTACTTCAGTTGTAATCAAATTCATTTTCTATGAATATCTGCTAAATTCAAATAAGTTATTAGTTTCCATTCACTATCAAAATGATTTACCTTTCCTAAATTTTCAAAATAATTTCCCCCTTTATAAATGACATACTATAATATTCATAACTATCATTCTGAAACAAATGGATGCTTCAGTCTATTAGAATGAACTTTTAAATTCTTATTTTATCGTAACGTTGGTCATTGAATTAACCTTAATTTTTTTCTAAGGTCCTAACCAGTATGGTGATAAATATAATATAAATATACTGTATCTCCTACTTTGAATTCGACATCTTTCTTTTTCTTAAAATATATTAGTTTATTATACTTTTTTGAATCGATTAATTTATTTCTAGCTGTTGCTCGTGATTTTGTTAATTTTAAAACAAGTCCGTCGAAATATGTATCGTAAAAGTATTTAAATTCAGGTTCTTGAGTTAGTTGAGTATAGAACTTACCGTTTGCTTTGAAACCAAATATTAATTCAAATAGAATGAATTGTGTTGACGTATGAACACTTGTATTATATGAAATTGGTTTCCGTTCCATTTCCTTCAAAAATGATAAATAACTTTCTCTATTACTTGTTAAGTTATTCACATTTAATACATTTTTACTCTGATTAGAATCTGGTTCTATTATCTTATCTTTTAACAGTTTACTAATTTGATTATTCACTTCCTCTTTTAGAGCTTCTGGATACCTATATGACTTTGTATTAATAGATATGTTATTATTTATAGGTATCTCATGCATCAACGTATTTGTTGACGTTAATGAATCACCTTCTAAATATAAATATAATAATGACTCTCTTCGTTCCTTATTCAAACTAACTTTACAATTACTTGGACATAAATAGACACCTTCGTCCAACTTCTACGTATTATACCTTCTTTCAAATTAGAGTTCTCTACTCGTATCGAAATAATTTTTTCACATCTTGGTTCTATAATACAAATATTTCTTTCATAATAATCTCTTTCAATGTCTCTATTTTTATTACTCATTTCGTCACATAACACGTCACGTAACATCACATCCGTGGGAACTGAATACTTGAAAGCTACAACATTGGAATAGGTTCACTTATGGTCCTTACAGAGGGTAGAGACTATTAAACATTATAAACATAATAAAAAGGAATATTTAGAAAGCTACAACACGTGAAAAGGTCGTCTAATGGTTTTCCAAGATGGTCATAAATCCTTAGAAAAATCTTCTCATGTTACAATGCTTTAGACCCTTACTTGGTAAACAATGATTTTTAATTACTTACAATTTATCTTAGAATACAATATAGTTATATATAGCAAACATAAAGTATGCAAACATTACACAGACACCAACCGTTACAGTTTTATGATAAGTATAGATAATTAATGAATATGTTACTACAGATAACATGTCTAATTGGTATATGTTTTATATAAATAATTATACGCGAATGTAAAGTACATTTTGTTAATATCCTACCGGTGCCTTCCCTGTACATTTTATTATGTATTTCTAATTATAGTGTAAACTGAGGATGATTGAGAGCCCTTCATTTTTTCATAGCAACATACATTTTATTTTAAAATAGATGATTTTTTTTTAGTTATAAGTTTCCTGAAGAAAAAGGCATTTATAGAGGCGACTAGTCGAATAACTAGTATTCCCAATGCCGTCAGACGAGAGGGCGGGAGGGCGGTCGGTCGGGAGGTCGGGAGGCCGACACACTATACATACCGCACCATATATACCTGCCGAGTTTGTTTTCGGATCTCCCCATATCTTGTACTTATTTAATGTTGTAATCAAAGTCGGGGTCGAATACCTTGTCTGGTTCCTTTGACAATCGAAATATTCCCTATAAAAGTGTAAATGCACGTGGGAGAGACGGGGGCGGCCCGGCGCGGCCAGCTGCTCGAGCTGAGCTCTCGGCTACGCCCTCTCGAGTACCACTTATGCCGTTTGCGCCTCACTTGATTCCCGGCTAGTGCGCCTCGCTTCGCTGTATTCTCATCATTTACACTTATTCATCACGTAATATTTAGATACATTATGAGCTACGGAAATGTATATTTTTTTATTATGTCAACTTTATTAAGTATATTCTTGGAAATCAGAAACGGTGAGTATTAAACTAAAACAATGTAGGATGGTCTAAGGTCTGTTGACAATGTATGACACTTAAGTTTTAATTTTATCTACTGGTGGAGCTTTCGAGACGGTTTCGTCCGCTTGAACTGTACTAATATTTATTAACTAGCTATATTTATGACATAATTTTCAGTTTAGGGAGTGATTTCTAAATAAAAACATGAAACACGTGTTCAATGAAATATTTTGAGTAGTCTAAATTTCAAATTCAATAAAAATCGGTGGCGATTTTATAATTTTTCCATACAAATTTTCAACTCTTCCATCCCTTTAAGGTTAAACATTTTCAAAATCCCTTCTTAGTGGAAGTCCACATTACAAAAATAATTCATAATAATAAAGTCTGTCCATAATTCGTGCGTCTTACATCTCCTTGTCAATCTTGAGATTGGTCGTCGGTCGACGTCAGCCTTTTAAACTCTTCTTCTATCTTTATCTATCTATCTTTTGTAAATCGATTTTATTTTTTATTCGAAAGAGCGAACTTTCCGATTGCCACATTACCACCAAATCAGAATCTGATAATAGAATCCCATGAAAATTTACAGAAAGTTAGTTAGTTTGTTTCTCAAATTCTAATGGTTAAATTTTGTCTTTATTCGTGTCCATTTTGACTTGTAATTATTTTATGAAAAGGTTAATAATTGAATTGAATAATAGGAGGAGGAGGAGGAGGAGCTCAAAGCTTTTTTTCAAAGTTGCAAATTTTCTTTTCTTTGACGAAATTGAAGTATTATTATCTGTAGCGTATTAAGTTTCGTTTATTTCTAAAAATATTTTTTACATAATAAGAATGTTAATGACGTCATATGGAACGCATCGTGGTGCGCGCTCTCGTGCGATGCACACATACACGATGTATCTACACTTATACACACATATGTACATACTGTACACATCACGCGCTCGTTGGTGTGTGTACTTGTAGCAAATATGAGAATTAATTATTCTAATATTTGCTACTGGTTTATGCGTACTTACAATCTGTTTATTAAAAATATTAGGAACATTCAAAGATTGCTCAATGTCAAAAACATGCTTGTAAGGGGCATACGGCGGAGGTCCCGGAGGTCCCGGAGGTCGCGGCAGGCGGCAGGCGGCACGCAGGAAGCGTGCTCGGCTGTGTGCTATAATTTATGTTAAGCCCTCGGCCCTCTTTATTGTCGGCGCTCAACAGACGCTTTGTTTCTTCTCCTCTTTAACGACTACTTGTTTGCGCTACTTTGTGATGAATGAACAACAACACAACACAGCTTCACGGTTTATCCCTGGCGGGGTATTCAAAGCGGACGGAGCGCCTCCTGCAACCTTAACATTGTGTTTTCGAAGGTCAACTGAGATGTTCCACTCCCCCTCTCACCGCTCACTTTTCCCTCATAGATCTTTCTTGCCATTCTTTCATCACTCATTCGTTCGACGTGCTCAAACCAGCTGAGCAAGTTCTTCATTGTCACCGTGACATCATTTAGGGTTCATAAATACTATATTCATAATCAAACATTAGTTCTACAATGTTTCCAATTTCAGCTACAAGTAAACGTATTCGCAAAAAGCTTGAAGTTACTCGCGTCTAATAGCTTTTTATGTAATTTCTTATACTTAATATGAAATCTCTGGTTGAGGGTCGGTGAGGGTCGGTGAGTGGTCGCCTACATACTCGGGTACACTGACTACACTAACACCTGCAGGGTCGCGGCGGCGGCAGCAGCAGCGGCGGCATGGAGTGCGGCGTGGCGGCGGCGCGCGGCCCCGCGCACGCAGCACTGTCCCCTACCGAGCGGTCGCCCGCGAAGGCAGGATTGCACGTCAACTTTAGCGACAAGGGCGAAGTAAGTAAAATAATATCGAAGAAATTGCTACGGAACCCTAGGTGGGCATTGCTAACTCGCATTTGACCGGATTCTTTTTAAGTAATCGTAATACGCAAGATCATATGTTATTTAAGGAATTGTAACATGTTTCAGGTGAAGGAGAGAAGAGAAAAATTCCTAACAGCTAAATATGGGAGCCATCAGATGGCACTGATCCGGAAACGCCTCGCAGTTGAGATGTGGCTCTACGACGAGCTCCAGACGCTGTACGAGACTCCGGTCGGTTCACGTCATTTATTTCATTTACACAATTATGTTATTATCTATTTTAATTTTATCTCCACGCCAGTGCTGGTAGCCCGTCAGAGGCCCGGGGCGGCGTAGTTAAATTAGGCCCTCAATGTAAATGGATATATACATTTCACATATTTTTAGGGTTCTGTACTCTGTAAAGAAAACAGAAAGCCATATTAGATCATTCTGTTATTCGTCTGTCTGTCTGTCTGTCAATTTTCTGATAATAAATATATTTTTATATTTACTTAGAAAGAATTGACTTTTACTTAGAAGAATGGCCGTTTATATTACAAAAATGCGTATTTCTATACTATGAAGGGAACCAAAATTTATAGGGTACTTCTACTTGACCTAGAGTTACCAAATTTGGCAGCTACCATCTACATGTAGTACTAGTTCAGGCAAAATCTGAAAACTATATATTTGATGTTAATTCCTAAAAAATAATTGCCTTAAATAGCGGTAGCATACGCGACTTTCGATACTATAAAGGGAATAAAAATGAATAGGGTTCCTGCGGTTTACCGTAAATTATGAAATTTGGTAGCTACCATCTTTTCCTACCATTAACCCCGTCTATTGCATGGGTCTGCCTTCCTACTCAACCTACTCCACTTTGCACGATCTTTAACGTCCTCGGTTGGTGGACCATTGGCTCTCACTCCAGGGACTGATATAGTAAGGTACTTGCATCCGGCGCGTAAACTGGCTTAACCATCTCAGGCGACGCACACTGGAAAAAACGCACGAATATGCATGGATTTCCGAAGATTTGAAGATTGATTATTTTGTTTATGGGACCTCTAATTCGAAGTTCGCTTAAGTACGTACTAAGCGTTTTCACAAAGACTTGGTTAGGATTTGATCAACGAAACTTTCAGCCATTTGGAGGTCCCCTAGGACCATAGGCCCAGGGCGTGTCCCCCTCGCCGCCAATTAGTCCGTCACTGCTCCATGCTTATGAGCAATGCAAACATTTACTAGCTGCTTATTTCTTTACTTATGTCGGCAGAGCGACGCGGCCGCCGACTCGCAGGAGGTGGAGGTGGACATCGACGAGCTGCTCGACATGGACAGCGACGAGATACGTCGGCGACATCTCACGGTGAGACTCCTTCCAGTCTTGCGTCGTGTAGCACTAACATTCCTATATAATTCTATATTAATTGACGACCCGAAAGTCCTTAAAAGATTGTTTTTGAATAAATTATATTTCAATTGTTTCCAGACATTATTAGCAGACGCTAAGAAACCACAAAAAGATGTACATGTAAGTTGCAATTTAGTTTATATATTATGATATACATCTTATTGAGATACAAATTCTGTGCATTATTTGTAAAATTGTTTTATATTTTCTTTCAGAAATTCATAAATGATTTGTTAGAAAAGGCGAAAACTCTTTAAGTAATTGCAAGTGGAGCAAATTTCAGAAGGCTCGTGCGGGGAAGTCCCGCGTTGGTATATTTATATAAGCGTAGGTTACACGTCCAAGTGGGCAACCTCTGTGTCGTACCGTATTGATAGAATGTATTTGCTTCCACTGGAAAGGACGAGAGAAGGCGGCCGCGCTGCTGCCTGCTGGAGACATATCATCGTACAACGACGTCACGTCCCGCTCCAAACCAAGAGTTACATTAATTAGTTTTTTTAGAGTCGTTGCAGTCTTGCAGGTCGGCCTTTATATATAAAAATAGAATGAAAATTGATAGTTATAATTTTTGTACTTTGTATGTATACTTAAAAAAGAACGGCATCGCGTTGTGATTAAAACAGTGCATTTATATTTGTGCGTGTGTGTCGAGTGTCAGCCAAATAACTATAGTCAGCCGCAATGGCTGCGGGAGTGCCCGCCCGCACCACGCATCTGAATTGTGTCAATCATTATTTAAGCATATGTTTAAACGTGTAAAATTATCAACTCGTTTAATGATATACTAATTTTGTTTACTTCAATGTTCGCTCAAAAGATACAAACAATTATCTAAGTAGTTACTTAAATATACTTGCAAGATGTAGCAACTAACACGAGTCGAGCTCAGGAGCTGCGACTCCGTAGGGTAAGGTAACCTCATTCGATAGGTAATGGCTAGAAGGAGCTAAGATGTTAAATTTTATGTATACTCGTAGGATTAGTGCAATTTGCGACTTAGAGACTAGTCTGGATATTGCTGTCGAGTGAAGATAGACTTTTGTAATAAAGCGATTTATTAAGAATATCTTTCATTTGTATTCTATATGTCAACCTATCGACGCGTCACTTAGTTTGTTGAAAACGGCTGCAATAAGTATTAATAGATTCAGAACATATCAGAAACAACGATTATAGAGCTTAGTATCTCTGTCTGTGAAACACTTCACAGATGACTGCAATTGCGGAGAGTAAAGAGTAATTACTAAACACTTAAATATACTCATAGTTCGGACATTGATGAATATAAATACCTTTTCCCGGTTTTGTTTTAAATGATTAGATTTAATTTTATAAAATTAATATCGTGAAGCTGTCTCATTCTTAGAGGTTACAAAACAAATTTAAAAAAGTGATTCCATTTTCATGTAAATATAACCTGACCATTTCTCGGTCGGCTCGAAACGGGATATCGTAGCGTAGGCACCCAGGAGTTGAAATTCAATTATATATTTAGTTAGTATTTCAACACTGCAAAGGGAATCGAAATTAGGGTACTTCCGGTTAATCTAGAATTATGAAATAATGATTTGAATTTGTGGTTAAATCTTAAAAAATAATAGCTATAAAAGGGTGGCAAAGTTATTAAAAAAAGTATTAAAGCCGTTTGTCCAAATGAAGTGTCAGGTGTTAAGCCTAAATAAGCTAAGTTAAGCCTAAATTTCAGTAAAAACTCGAGACCTTAAATTTTTGTACGGAACCCTCGTTGGCCGAGCCAAAATCGCGCCGATTTTCTTTTTCAAAAATAACATGCTATTGCATGCATGCAAGTTATATGCATATAACGATTGTCGAAAATATGCCAATTTTAAAAAATTACACGCCATTCCGAATATACTTTTTATTCCAGCCCCGTTTGAAAAAGGACTTCTCGTTATGCAAATACATAGCTACGCTTGAGGACCGTTGCAATGTATATTATAATACTACAACATATAATACCTTATTTATTACAATATTTAATATATTCAGTTTGTAACATACATACATTTAAGCATAATAAATGGGGTAGTGTTAGTGCAAGGAAATGATATAAAAACAACTTCAATATTAATAATACGTTTATTTTTAAGAACTTTCGCTCCACGGCCAGAACGTGGTCCGACCGCAGTGGGAGCTTTGGTGTGATGCTGCAGCACCTACTACCACCACCACCACCACCACCTCCCGTACATACTAGAGTAACTAAGTCCTTGACTTCCGGTCGTTCGAAACAGTACTTTCAATAGAATTTACCCACCATTACGTTTTTGAATAAATTCAATGTTCAATAAAATAAATTAATATAGAATATATACAGAATTCAATTATAATTGTAACAAAATAAAAGTTCTGCCCAATTATAACAATTCTCATAACAAGTTTCGAAGTTGGTAAAAAACTTAGATAAAATATAGTTAGTGTAAAAATTTTAAAATTACAGAGAACATCGGTAAATATGCCAACTGTTAAAAAAAGCAAGAAACTCATGTTTATGTACAAGTAATTAAATCCTATAATTGACAATAACTGCGCTACGAGTGTCTCGGCGTCAGCGCTCGCGCTTGTTGCGCGCGCGCGTGCGCAGACGGCGGCGTGCGAGGCAAAGCGCGGCGCCCAACGCCGCAAGCAGCAGCGCGGCCGCCGCCGCGCCCGCCGCCACGCCGCGCAGCCGCGCGTATTCGGGCACGCGCACGCCGCCTCCGCCGGTGACCGCCGTGCCGCCCGCGCCGCACTCTACGCGCGCCCAGTAGCTGGCGCCCTCCTCCACCTCGCTCACTGCAAGTGCATGCATTATTGCAATATAGTTTAATATAATATTTGTCTGTCTTTGATATTCAACATGACTATATTAAATAAGCTTATCTATATTAATATACCCAATAAAGTAAATGATAGTATATTTATTTGATTAAACGGTAAGAAATCTGTAATTACTGGTCGGATTTACATTTTATGTTTTACATTTCTTAGGAGTGCTGTGGGCATTTGTATAGGGAGAGGAAAAGAAGGTGCTGAATATTCTTAATTATACCATCAAAATGTAAACCGCCTTTATTTTTTATTAAGTGACCTTATTAGAGTTAATTCATTTTTAACTTTCTAGTTCATTTTAATTAAAAATTAATAAAAACTTGTTTTTAAAAAAGGTTTTTTCTTTAATTTTATTAAACTTTTGAATATTTTTAATCAAGACTTTCGATCGATTCAAATGAGCAGAAACTCTGGAGCTACGGAGTTCCTATGGCCACTTTCCAGCTCCATTATCAGACTCTAGTTACCATATAGTATCAAAATATTCGTCAAGACGAATCCTAAAGTCTCCCGGAGTTCCTATGGTCACCTTCCAGCTTCATCATCAGATCAGCTTTATCTCACAATAATATAGCATCCAATAATATTATTATCCAATCGGAAACCGGGAAGTGGATCAAATTTAACTTGCGAGATTTGATTACAGACAAAACGGGGCAGGTGAAAGTAAATAAAAGCTAGTAAAAATAATTATTGACCTGCATATGGAAATTTATGAGCGAAAGTTATTTCATCATCAAGGAAATTTTATAAAGATAGAATTTGGTTTTATATTAGTATATTGGAGGTATGTTTTTTAAGAAAATGTAAAATTACAATAAAAACATCAAGTCTCTGTTTACGGTCTCGAGCCTGAGCTAGAGTCCAGCAGTAGGCGCGCTACACTCTCCCTGGACAGACGGACTTCTCACCAAGTATATAGTCCTGTTGCGTAGTGACGGTGGCGAGAAGGCGGCGCTCAGCCGCGCTCGCGTCGTACCAGCGCACGGTGCAGCGCGCGTCACCGCCGTGGCGCCAGCGCACCAGCGCGCCCTCCTCGATGAGACGCACACTCACCGACATTTCGTCGGGGGCCCGCGCGCCGGCCGCCACGCCAGTAGGGCCTTCTGTGCCCGCCGACGATACGAATACAGTGGCGTCTTCCCCTTCCTCCAACATAGGATCTGGATAAAAAAAATCTGCTTCACGCTGTATCCGGGTAGTATGCCTGCAGCAGGATAGGCAAGGGCAACCCAGTCTTAAGTCGCTCTGTACCCCCTTTTTCGAATTTTCCAAGGCAATGTGAGTTGAGTAGCGGAAGTCAACGAAGGGCTTTTAACTTGGTACCAAAGCGAAATAATGCAAATATTAATTTAGACCCTCGTGTGGGGATCGAATCCAACGACGGCCTTAATGTCAATCGTTTACGTACTAACCATAGAATTTAAATAAAAAATAACATCATTACTATCATTTCATACAAGTATATACACCATATACCAGAAGTCCAGATACTTGCCCAAAGTTCGAACAAAGATAGGTTTGCTGAACAGTCCGTCCCCGATATGGTCCTGTGAGAGCACCCGCAGCTCGTATTCCGTGGCGGGGCGCAGCCCTATCAATGTGGCATCTGTTACGCCGCGGGAAAGGATCTTCATAGTCCTCCACTCGCTGTCCAAGCGTTCTCGATACCACACGTTGTACTCAACGTCGAGTCCATTATGGCCTTTAACATACAAATAATTTATATTTTATGACCATGGAAGTCATTTTAAGATTCTAAATTAACAGGAGACAGAAGAAATTTTTATATTTACCAGGCGCCCACGAGAGGTGGATAGACTCGAGAGAAGGCAGAGCACTGAGGTTGTAGGGGGCGCGGGGCGGGACGTTCTCTATGAGCAGCTCGGTCTCGACCGCCAGCTCGTCGGCCTCGTTCCTCACCAAGCACACGTACACGCCGCGGTCTTCCTCTGACACTTCACTAATCGTCAAGTTGCCTTCATTTAAAGAATAGCGACCGGCTGGCAACTCGCTGCCGTCCTTCTGTTAACCATTCCGATAAAATAAGGTTTTGAAGTATACTAAAAATGTTATTTAATAGTACTATTTAAGATTAGAGTTAAGGCCAGTTGTTGCGCAGGGGCACAGTAAAATGTGACTATAAAATCGACTGGTTGTGGTTTCGATCCCCACTGGAAGAACTGAAATATATGCTTTGAATCTCTGAAATAAAACGTTAGTCCTGTGGTCCCGGCTTAGAATAGGATCACCCTGGTACTGTCGGTGTCGTAAGAGGCGACTAAAGTACGTGTGGTAGAGTCACGTCGTCAGTAATGGCAACACGCATGGGCAGACTCGACCGAATTAATACCACCCCCGAAGTAGTGGCTCTTGTCACTGCATTTCGCATTAGGTAATGCCGGGCCCCGGCGCCCAACGTCCTCCACCTTAAAGGACGGCAACGCACCTGTAGCTCCTCTAGTGTTGCATGGGGTCGTGGGCGGCGGTGAACACTTACCATCAAGTGACCCGAACGCTCGTTTGCCTTGTCCTCTCCCATAAAAAAAACTGGTTGTGTAAGAGGACTGCTTACTTTTGATGACATATAGGGGGTCAAAAATTGTAAAAAATCTGCTAGCGTAATACTTAAACGGCCCCTTTTAAATGTTTTCATATTTTACATAATTAACAGTCATTAAAAACGCAAAACACCTTAGTCCATCGTATGGTCGGCAGTGCGTAATGAGGTTCTATAGCGGCGGAGCACGGCAGCGTGACTGTGGCTCCGAGTCGCACCAGGTACAGCGGTTGGGGGCGCGCCGCCAGCGCGGGCGGGCGCTGCACGCGTACGCGCACGCCCGCCGACGGGCCCTCGCTGCCCAGAGAGTTGTACGGAGTACATGAATACAGTCCTTCGTGGGATTCGTCTACCTGATACAAAAATACTTAATATCCTTTTTGATAATATTCATGATATATTTTAATAAATATATTTATCCAAAAATGCATACCCTATTAAAAAGCAGACTACCATTTCTGCTGTAAAAAACTCCGGGAACATTATATGGATCGAACAAAAACCCATCTTTCTCCCAACGTAAATTAGTCAAAGGTGGATTAGCACTGAAGTGGCAATCGAGACTCGCCGCCTTCCCGTATGGTAAATATCTTTCTTTTGGAGAGTGAACAATTTTGGCTTTGTCTGAAAATTAACAAAAAAGACATATCACGGTTCACAGTGCGTACCTAAAATAGTTTAGAACGGCTTTAATGATACAAACATTGGACATCTAAGAAGGCACTGGCGCTCTGCACTAGCCCGTCCGGAGCACTGATGCGACACTCGTACTCTCCGAGGTCCGTGCTCACGGTCTTGCGTACAACCAGACTCCCATTGATCGCCATCTCCGTTCTCAGCGCTAACTCTGGTAGCGCTTCCACCGGCACGCCCTCGCGATACCATTGCACGGCCCATTCTGGACTCTTTGGCAGACATTCGAGCTCGGCGCGCTCTCCCTCCAATACCGTAGTGTTCATGGGAGGTGTGACGATCAAGTTTCCTCCTACGACATAAATCAGTAATGTGAAACGAACACGCGAAGATAGTAGAGGAATGAAAGTGAATTTTCGTCCATAGAATAAATGTCACCATCGACGTCTAAATAGTAGAAAGTGCCGTTGTTGCGGGTGGGCGGCGTGCGGTTGGGGAATGTGACGCGGCAGCGGTAGAGGCCGGCGTCGGTCTCGCGCACGGCGCTGACGTTGACGGAGCCGCCGCCCAGCCCGGAACCGCCCGCGCGCCTCACGCGCCCGCCCCAGCGGTCTGCCACGCGCGGCTCGCCGTCGCCGCTGTACCACGAGAAGATTGTTTCACCCTAACAACATAGTAAAACAAAAATAAATGCCATTGACCCTATGCTCATACTATGCATAGACTAAAGGCAGCATACTCAGTACAGATAACTTTCTATAGACACCAATTAATACTTTTACGCACCAATGTTAGCAGCATGACTATTAGAGGCCGTCGTGAGTTTGATTCCGATTTGGGAGAATGAAATACATAATAATTTTTTTCATTTCCCTAATGTTTATCAACCCAAGAAATAGTCTATTTAGTCGAAAGTCTAGAATCTCTCCTTGGTTGTTCAAAACTTTATTTTGTTTCTTCAAATCATTTAGAGCAATAATATCAACCAACAGGAAGGAAGTAGACGAGTTATGTTACTTGTTGGCCCTTGTGTAGTAATGTGTTACAATATGTAGGATTTCATAACAATAATATTGTATTTTTACGTTAATATGTGACACATGCAAACACAACAACGACAAGCTATAATTACTGGACACTGGAGCCGGTGGGCTCAGAGTGGCGGTGACGAGGCGTTCGTAAGATTTGTGTAACTTCATCACGCCTAGTAAATAGTAGGTCATTTAAATTATAGCGCTTCCTGCCTCTGCTCAGCCTCCTCATTCGCTTAACGAGATACAATAATGTTCACCTCAAAAGTGGAGTTCCGGTCACGATTAGGTCACTTGGTGGAGTGGAGAGTGGCTGCACTTTATTACAGATGCGACTAATGTCTTTGCTTATCGGTTGTACTAACAAAATATTGTATAAGCTACTCGTAGCTCTAAATAAAGGACATTGCTATGGTTGTTTATTGTATAAATGTGACACAATATTGACATTCAGTTTAAAATTATGCAAGCGCTAATAATTTTTCTGACAATAAGCTGTCCGCTCCGTAAAAATTGGTCCATTCGTTGATCTTAAAAATGAAATGTTTTCAAAACGTGTATACATTTGTATATTTGTACTAAAGCTTTCTATTTGGTTGTGTTGTATTAGACAAACGATGCATCAGAGATGAGGTACAGCGCGGCGGCGGAGGAATGCGCAGGTGACAAGCCCCCCCCCCTCACTCCCGTCCCCGCTCTCAACAGGATAATTGGCCGCGCCCGCCGCCGCCGGACCGCGCTACGTAATCGCCTAATGTGAAGCAATGTCACCAGCGACGGAGGCACCTCCTTGAGTCGACCAATTCACGCACTCGTCTATCTGTTAGCCCACCTCGAGAGTACTGGACTTTAGATTATACTGATTTCCATAATATATATGTATTATTGGCGAGTATATATATATGTGCACTTATATAAACAATTATGTTACAAAAACAGCATCAACTGAGTTACTAATATAAAACAATAGCACCTTTCCCCTTGAGGCTCAGGACACGTATATACTGGTACTCGTATGAATACTTGATGACATACATTATAAAATAACAGTGTCTTGATTTGAAGTATAAATGTGTATGTATAAATAAGTACGGACAAAGCAACAACAACAACAATAAATATATATTTTCATCATTGTTAAAAAAATCAGCCTCACGCTGTAGGCAGAGGGAATCTAGTGTTAAGACACTCCGTTCCCCAGTTTCTGCCGAATTCTGGAGGTATTGCGTGTTGAGTGACAGAACTCAACGCCGCGTTTTGCTTCCACTGACACCAGAAAAAAATGGAAATATAAACATAAATAAAGTATTGTTTTTATATTTATGCAATAAAGAATATGTATATATATTTTTATTTCACTTCCTGTGGGGATCGAACCCATAACCGTCGCGTCACAGTCACATCCTTGCGCCGCTGCGCCACGATGGCCTCAATTTTCATTATTACTTGATTAATTAAGTAAGTTAATGTTACAACATTTGTATTTATTGTTGTGATGACTGACTGACCATCCACTCGTAGCGCGTATTGTTTACACTCGTAGACGCACGCGTAGCTCGTTATTGTGGGTTGATGATTATTAGCTGTCGGCTTATTATTCGATCTCGAATGGAACTATGGAAGACCGTCGAACAACGCCGCCGAACACCACGAGGTGCCAGAGCTCAAAATTTTCGTTTTATTAATATTATCAAGTTTTATACTCTAAAACAATAATAGGTCCATGAAATGATGTTATTTTTAGATCATTGGAAGTCGGAGGTTTGTGTGTGAAGAGAGCCGTGATAAATATAAGTATCAAGTAGTAAAGATTTAATTCAAGTTGAGGCGACGCCGTCAAACAACACAACCGCAATGCGGTCGCGGGTAATGGAAGCCTTCGTCTATTATCACTTTACTTATTGATGAAGATCCATCCAGAGAATTGTACCATCAAATGTTACAATGGATGGTCACCACAGATTGCTGCTTCGACTTTAAGATTTAATCGAGTATAATCATATAACTATTGTATAGCTTGTCCACAACGCGAACAAAAGTATTCCGACACAGCTGACGACGCAGTGGGAGCGCCGACGCCATCGAATACTATTTGTCAACTTTATTTGCCGTGTAACCAATTGATATAGGATTTTACTGTAAATCTATAATGTTGAAATTGCACAAATGTGTGTAGACGCATGCAAAGTTAAGTTTGTTGACTTTTATATCTGTATAAAAGTTACACCAATATCTGTATTGGTAATTCCTGCACCTACGCCCGTAAAAACATGAAAATTAAACCTAAGGTAGACAGACAGCAAGCTATTAATATTTAATTATTAAGCTATATCTAAGCTAGAATAGATGAAAATACTCTGCTCAAATACACAATTTGCAATTTCACATTGAAAAGCCTCGCAAGCTTCGAAGTGTCTCCTGCGTTGATCGTGCCTGGGTGGGTCGCTATGGTTGCAATCCGTAAGAATGTGTATTTATTAAGGGAATTATTTTTATTTAAAATAAAAACCCGACAAGTGCGAGTCAAGCTCGCCCACCTTGAGAGCCTTTTCTGATATTCAAGTTTAGCTTAGCCAGAGCTCTCTCATCTAACACCGCAGTTGAACTCATGGCTTTAATTGTAATTTTATCCCCCTTTTAAGATTTTTTCCTGAACTTACTACTAGCTAGCAGATGCTAGCTGCCAAATTTCATAATTCTAGGACAACCAGAAGTACCCTACTAATTTTGATTCTCTTCATAATATAAAATAGTGTTTTGAGAGGAAATCTTGGAGCCATAGATCTGAGTTGGTTTGATCACTGTCGTTATTTTTAAAAACAGAATGGCATTATTTCATAGATTTTTAATTGCTAGATTTCATGATAATCTACATAGTGTAAAACAAAGTCTCTTTCCGCTGTCTGCCCCTACGTATGCTTAGATCTTTAAAACTACGCAACGGAATTTGATGTCTTTTTAACGGATGATTCAAGACGGTTTATACAGAGAGAACACCGTTATTTTTGAGGATTCTAATAGTTACATTAAAAACTGATAACTGAAAATAATGTCAAATATATTTTTCAAGCGGGCGAAGCCGCGCGGTACTTAAAGTACAAAACATTAATGTCCACGACAAAGCAATCTACAATTAGTAATATGACATAATAAAGATAGGTATTAAATTTTTCTTTTGTAACTGTAGAATTAACACCTTAATAATGTCACAAATAATCTATATTTTTCTCTAAGCTTTATAATATATTAAAATGTATATCTATATACAAAGGTACTGATAGGAATGTATGAATATACGTACTTGTATCGGCTTGCATATTTCCTAAACTACTATTAAGATAAAATTTTCATAACTTTTTTAACTTATATAACTCTCACAATTCTTGGCTGGTTCCAGGACAACTGCTGCTAAGTATTCTTGAGTACATCGATACACAAGTGCAATATCTGCATATATTTTTAGAAACTTGGGCTTGCATCAGGTTTGACATTATCTACGTAGTACTTATAAGAGTCTAAGAGTAACAAAAATAATATTATGGGTTATTTAAATTGATACATTGGATAAGGTACGAAATAATAATTTAATAAATATAAATAATCAATTTAATTAAATCCTCAAGCTAACTACGTAGTTTGAGGCCGGGGGCACTTACGTCTTTGTCCCATTGCAGATGATAGGGTATCTCATTTCCAAACGGAAAGTCCAAGTGGCAGTTCATGACCGCGTAGCCGCCCACGCTGGCGTGCAGGCGCTCCGTGTCCAGCGGCAGCAGTGCGGCGCGCGCGCTCGCCAGCAGCGCCAGCAGCGCCGTCAAGGCACCAGCTCCCTCCGGGCTCATCACGACCTGCGCGGACAGCGCGGCGCGCGCGAATGCGCCTCTTTGTGGACGCTCCCTCGGCGTCGCTAATTGCCGCTAAACTACTGACTACTGACTATTCAGTCTTGACCGTCAGCGCGTAGTCGTCGCGGTCGTCCCGACCACTCGTGTATGTAATGCTAATGCGTGCTCGGTTAGTCGCTGTCGCAACATGCAATGTAACAATAGCTGGTGGAGCACCTGAGCGTGGGCGACGTTTGTTAGCTCGTAGTTCTTCAAAGTTATCAACAACGCAGTACCTCATAAACAATACACCTATAATATATATACGCATATATGTAAAATTGTGCATATGAAATTTCAAATGTAGTATTGATGGAGATGAATAAAAAGTCTACTCACAGTTAACATTAGGTATAACCAACACCACAGAGTGATAAATGTAGAAAATGTCATCGACAACCGTATACTATTCAGCATATAACTAGCGCTTGTTCTTCCTTAGCACAGACCGATTATTCTCACAGATACAATCAAGTTGTACAAATCGTTCATCAAAAATTGACAATAATAAATAAGTTAATAGAGGATAAGCCCCACCCATACTATCAATATGTACCAAAACTTGTATTGCAGAGCCCCAATTGCAAGAAATACTATGATAGAGCAATTCTAACAGCATCACAATGTGTATTGTTGTGTGCTGTATGTCATTGGACGTGGCATTGCAGTTATAATTATTAGTGTTAGTGTTAGTAATATATTATTGTCTCCTGTAAGTTTGGTATTCTTATAAGAAATAAATATCTTAAAGGACTGCAAGCATAAATATCTTACAACACTTCTTAAAGAAAGAAAATATATAAAAATCTTTCCAAATGTTGTAAAACCAACCAACCAACCTAAGACTGAGTTAAAAATTAAACATTCATTTTTGTTAGAAATTTATTTTAGATTACAATATTTATTAACCATGTCTTTGTACAACTGAACTTAACTAAATCACAAAATATATTAAAATTATGTTAAAATCTTGGAATATGCTCTTAAATTAAAGTAAAGTAATGGAAATAATAAAAATAAACTGTTAGTCAAATACATAAAGAAGTAGAGCTTGGAATATTCTTCATTTTTTGATTACATCATACAACTATACTGGTGTTATATTATATACCAGCCATCATATTGCAGTCATTTTAATAAATGCATTATCTATTATGAAGAGACATGAAAGTTATAAATATAAAATGACATAATACTATAAAACAATGGATGGCGGATGAGTTCATCTATCCCTGCATGATGAGGTGTACAAAGTTCTCATAGTTGATGTTCCCCTGAGAGTCCTCTTGTCCCTGCAACAACTGCTCCACCTGCGTACAATAATCAATACACTTTCACTATTATATAGTGAACCTCCAGAGGGTGCCTTGACAAATATCCAATACTAACATAGAGTAAGAAAAACAATCTAGTTATAAGTACAAAATACATTAGAATGTATAATAATAGAAAATTTAAGCACATACCATACTAATATAGAATATTAAAAAAAATCAGTCAGTGAGGAGACTCACATTAGCATGTAAGAATATACTTATGGTTAACATAATACTTTAAGCTAATCCCGAAATGTTGACACACCTTATAAACAAAGCAATAATATTATAAAAAAAGGCATAGGCAATGATGAGCCCATGGATGTAGTTTCTTTTAATAAAAAAAAAATTCCAATACTGTGTTTTACTTAATATTACAAAATAATACAAACATAAGCAATCAAATACTTAAATACACTTCGACGCTTTATAGTCAATGTGACTCATTTGCTATCAAAAAGACAATAAACTAAAAATGTAAAGGAGGAAATAAACAATTATAAGTTTATAGTTTTGCATATAAAAATATAAAAACAAATCATACCTCATCATCACTCAGCTTTTCTCCAAGAGTGGAAAGTAGGTGGCGGAGTTCAGCTGAAGAAATGAAACCATTACCATCTTTATCAAAATGGCGCAGGCCTTCTATAAAATCATTTGCAGTATCTCCACTTCTGGCTTTAGAAATTGCCTAAAAATGGTATCGAAAATATTTATACAAATTGCACTCACTAAATAAAAGTAAGGTAATTATTTAAAAAAAAGTATTATTAAAATTTGGTATAATTTGCACATCAGCATAGTTTTCTTATCACATAAAAAATTTTCTTGTCTAAAATAACCTGGTAAATAGGCAGAAACACTTCAAATGATATTCTCTCATCAGGCTTGAGGTGTAAGGTGCACTTCTTGACATCAGATTCAGTTGGGTTTTGTCCTAAAGCACGGAGTGCATCTCCTATTTGTGCCACATGAATTTTGCCATCTCCACGGGAGTCAAATAGCTGGAACGCTTCGTGGAACTCTATGAAATAATTAAATATGTATTTTTTTAAGTTTGGTAAGGATATACCTATATTCTTACTAAACTTAGATACCTTCTACTGAAGTGAGCTTCAGCTTAGTAGGTGGCTCGTACATAAACATGTTGCTCGACAAGGCGATATCGCAATACTGTGCACAGTAAATGGCCTCAAGTAAAAATGTTTTAAAATACAAACCATATAAGGAAACTAGGGCGCTTGTAAGAGCCAGTGCTTTTAGTGAGAGAGTTGATTGACGTGAGTCATAGGGCACTGCGCGCCGGTGCCCTATGGTCAACGTTAAGATCAACCAACAGATTTTATTTAAGACGACCCTTATAGTAAATTATTTTAAAAAATAAGTTAACAACAAATATCTTTTGTATGACTCACCTGCAAGTTGATCTTCGGAGTAACCAGCCTGGAAAATAGTGTAAATTAAAAAAAAATCAATAACAATATAAAATAATTGAGTGTATACGTTACCATGATTTTATCTAAATTTGAAGCAAGTTAATTTAATAAAAAATTATGTATTTTAGTTCCGCGTATACCAACTGTCATACAGATACACAACAGTTGAGAAAAATGTACGTCACGCAAGTTAATGTGAGCGAGAAATTTCAGAACGAAATCAAAATTAATATCATTTCTTGAAAATAAAAAATATGTACAATTATAACAGTGCATAGGCCTTTTTATTCATGAGTTATGAAAAATGGAAATTAAATTTATGTATCTAAATTAATTCGCTACTTCGGTGAAATTATTTATTGTTGCTATGCTTAAAAATTAAAATATTCTACCAAAAAGCTAAGTCCTTGGATGAGGATATTATATTGTGAATGTGATAATCATCAGATTTTCGTCATATTCTTAACGCATATAAAGACAAAAAAATTTAAAATAATTTTTATGAGGTAAGGTAAGTGGCCCAAAGTTCCTGCTAGTTATTTCGTTTGTTCTGATTGTGGCAAAAAGAATAAGCAATTGAAGTATTATTTACATAAACTATATATTTGTGTAAAATCGTCATATAATAATTGAGATAAATTAATTTTAATACTTAAAACAGTAAACGTATTTAATAAGGTTTTTCGGAATTTTAAGGGTAAACTGAATGGATAATTTTTAGGTAAATTCGCATAGGTACAACCAATGCAACTTTGTTTTTTATGCAACTTTTATAATTTATGTTGGTGTATTTTTTCGAATGTACATGATAGTTAAAGATTACTTTACATAATGTAAAAAATACTAAACAAACAGAAGTGCAGAAGTTACTTATACAATATTGATATTTATATAGAAATTTTAATTTTTTATAATATATCTTACCGTATGTATTATCAATCTGTATATTTTTAAATATTATTTAAAATATTATATGTAACACAGAAAATATATTTTATCTAAAATAGGATGTAATATTAGTTAGAATGTTTATTAAAATATAACATTTCTGAACGACAGCAGCCATTGATCTTTTCATTCGAAAAAAAAAGCCGATTGAGCTCGTACCGAACGATGGCGCGGTCGGGTTGGTTGGCGATTGGTGGACGAATTGTAGAGGGAAGGAAAAAGAAAATGGCAAAATGGTGTAGAAGTCGTTGAAAAGGTTAGTTACTTAATATTTCGATTCTTTTGTGGCCTACATTCAATTTTTTGTTTTTATTAGATTAATCTTGAATTTTGTACGGTAAGCGATTACCGTTATCGGGCGAGGTGGCCGATAGGGCGACGGCTGTATTCGGCAGAGGCTTTGTTCGCCAAACTCCACGTGCCTTCCGCCATTTAGAATTATTTTCAGAAAAGATAAAGATTGCATCTAGTCATTATTATGGTTAGTAGGATTATCATTGGCAAGCGTGAATAATTAGTTTCTATTTACGGGGTTAGTGATTTGTCATACGGTAATGAGCCGGGTCCAGCCGACGGCGTGGTCGTGCCGGGCTGGCGGCGGGTGGCAGGCGGCGTGGTGACAGTGCCGGGTGTTGCAGGCGGCGGGACATGGCCGCGGGCGGAGAGTTCGTGGAGGGTTGGCTGGTCGCGCAGGTGCTCGGCGAGGGCGCCTACGGAGAGTGAGTGCCTTTGTTGTTACATTATGTCAACAATTCACGTATTGTTATCTTTATCACCTTTTAATATTAAACAACTCATGTGGCCTTTGTTTAAAGTAACTTAGAAATCTAATGAATGTGTGCAGTAAATCTTTTATAAAAAATAAATTACAATTTTCTTATATTTACAATACTTTGGGAACAAACATTTGCAGGTTTAGCAATTTAAAAAAAGTGAAGAGGGTCATACAACAAATACACAATCTACTGAACAATATTCTTTGTGTTTACATTAATATGCTTTGGTCATTTATATAATAATACTTAATCATGGTATTGGCATATGAATTTGTCTTATGGGGGGACAGTCTGTCTTAAGTTTATATATATATATATACATATATATATATATATAAAAAGACAGATAATACTGATTGATATATTAATTAAGGTTCCTCTGCCTACCCGCCTGTGTTCGGGATTAATGTGAAACTGATTTTACAGGATGACATATTAAAAAGTTGACAATTATAGTATGTCACATTATATGAGAGTATTATAAATGCATCTTGGGAATGATTTTTTTCTTTTTGCTTTTTTATAAGTTATGAACATGTCTTAACTTCAAACAGGTTTTCTTCAGCCATTTAGTTTGTAGCACAATTAAAATGTAATCAACCAGGAAAGGTCAGAAACAAAACTGCACATTTATCATCAGTACTAATAAGTTGCACTTCTATCTTGAAAGTTTAATTTTAGGAATTCATACATTCTTTTACTATGTAATCATGACTACTGATTGAATAGTGCATCTGCCAATACATATGTAGTCTGCCTCGTTCTGAATCAACTTCATAGTTGTATAAGGCAAAGTAAATCTAAATCCTTATTTTTTATAAGTTGCCTTGGGGTACAAAATTTTGCATTTATGTTGTCCATATTATAAAAATATGTTGTCTTTACCCTTTTTATGAAAGTCTTCCATTATTGCTAATGATGCTGTGCCTGTGACTCGGAAACGTTAGAGCCAGCCAGCCTGTTAGTGGAGAATGGAGAGTCTAAACACTAGTTGCTACCAGTGTATGCGAGAAATAAATGTAAAATTGTGAGATTAAAAGAAATTAATTATTGATAGTCTTGTGTGGTAAGGCGCTGCACTGCATAGCTAGAGTCCTCCAAGTCATTCTATAGGCCAGAGCCCCGTGGTGTGGTGATCTAACGCGGAACTAGATTTAAGAGTGCAACTTTGGTGAAAAAAGTGATTGTTAGCGGCGATGGCGGCGAGCGCATCCTTGAAAGTTTATCCACCCCGCGCGGTCAGTGCCGCCGCCGCCGCCGCCGCCGTCGCCGACTCCGACTCCGACACCGACACCTATATTACCGTCGTTAGAAAACTCAGCAATGCCTCTCTTTTGTGTTGCTTGCTATTTTTATTGGTTAATAATATTTTGATTTGGAGGAAAAATTTATGAATATATAAGATTATGGCAGGAATATACATTAACGATTTATTTTAAGCTTTCACAAGTTTTATTTGCAAACGTGATCCATATTAAAACTCAATTTTTTCCTCATTTTAAATTGAAGTAATCAAAGTAGCAATCTGCTTAATGTAATTCAGTTTTTGTGACCTTGTATCTTCATTCAACTCTTTAGGTAGGTATTAAGTTTTGGAGATCTTTATTCAGTGAAATTGTCAATATCTTTTAATTCGTTTGTTATATATAATATAAAATAGTGGAAGAATTATTTTCATTATGTGATAAATTTTTATTTATGTAACTAACAACCCAAAGCCAGAAGACAGCCAAACTACAGAATTATTTATTTACTAATCCAGAATCTTTTCGTGTTCCAAAAACATTATCTCGCCAATTCAATAAAAAAAATTGTAGCAATTTTTTGAAACCAAATACTTTATATAGATATGATATTTTTATGTCATTTACATAAAAAAATCACTCGGACTGTTCACACAATCAACTGTTCTTAAATTTGGGCTTATTGAAATTCGGAGATTAGCAAACCCACAAGCAAACACTTTTTTTACAAAAAAATATTAATTAATTTATTAATTATTCCAAAAAATTTTTGCTTGTGGGTTGTTTTGCTTTGGGTTCTAATTAAATAAATTTTACATGCCCCCAATACTATATTTAGTTTTTTTTCCAATATTAAATTTTTTGTGTTAAATTTTTTTTTTCGACTATATTTTACATTGATCAATTAAAATTTTATTATAATTTAAGTAATGATAATATTGTGTCGTGTATATGTCGTGGCGCAGGGCCACAAGCGTTGAGGATATAACATTGAAATATTTAATATTTTAATCACATTTCTTCGAGGCACTCAACACTCATCACCTACAGAAGCGGGATATTGGGAACGGAGTGTCTTAACATAAGGTTCCCTCTGCCTACTTTGCCGCTTTCTGTGTACGGGATAAAGCGTGAAGCTTATAACACATTAAAATGTCACTTAAAAACTGAAATCAATAAAATTTTTAAATAGAGGTAAATCACACCCTAAATGTAGGATGAGTCATGGCAGCTTCTGATCTGAGATCCATTTGAAATTTAAAATGTTTTTATTTCCGTAGTTCACTCAACTCTGTCTACTCATAGGGTTAGGCTGCTGGTGCACTCGCGCACTGGCGCGTGCGTGGCGATGAAGGCGGTGGCGGCGGGAGACGAGGGCGGGGGCGGGTCGCGCGAGGCGGCGCTGCACCGCGCTCTGCGCCACCCGCACGTTCTGCGCTGCCTGGGCGAGCGCCGCCACTTGCGCCTGCACTACCTGTTCTTGGAGTATGCGCAGGGCGGCGAGCTGTTCGACCGCATCGAGCCCGACACCGGCATGGCGCCTGCGCACGCGCGCCGTCTCGCGCGCCAGCTGGCCGCCGGCCTTGCCTACCTGCATGCGCGCGGCGTGGCGCACCGTGACATCAAGCCCGAGAATCTGCTGCTGGACCACGCTGATGACCTTAAGATATCAGACTTCGGGCTGGCCACGGTGTTTCGGCACGGTGCGCGCGAGCGCCTGTTGGCGCGCGTGTGTGGCACCGTGCCCTACGCGGCGCCCGAGGTACTGCACGCAGCGCGCCATCCTTACCGCGCGCCGCCCGCCGATGTGTGGGCTGCTGCGCTCGTGCTGCTCGCCATGCTGGCCGGTGGTCAGTATCCCTGCATGAGACATTGCTTCTTGTTTTGTTTTATTTTGTGTTTGTTTCTGAGTGACTGCGAAATGTCCTATGCAAATTCGTGTGCAGCAGAGAGAAATTACAGAAATTATCTTAGATTACTTTATATAAATATGTAAGACAATTCGCAGGCCCCTCATGTCTGTTTCACAGCATGCAACCAGCCCGAGCACTAACCGCACGCCGCGTCCGGTGCGGCTCGTCTCTTTGGTATCCTAGCTGTAGGTGTGTCCTCGTACCCTAAAGTTATGGTACCGAAGTTACGAGTCGCGCCGCGTCTCCACCGAGAGCGGCAAGTCGCCAGCCAGCCCCGGCCCTACCGCCCTGCTCGCCCTAGCTGCCCTAACTCACCCTGTGTTTGCAGAGCTGCCGTGGGAGCGCGCCGCCTCCGACGACGCGCGCTACGCGGCATGGAGCGCGCACGTGCTGGGCGCGCACGAGCCGGGTGTGCCCAGCGGCGTGTGGCGGAAGCTGCCGGCCGGCGCGCTGGCGCTGCTGCGGCGCGCGCTGCACCCCGACGCCACGCAGCGCGCCTCGCTCGGCGAGCTGCAGGCGGACCGCTGGCTGGCGGAGACCGAGCGCGACGAGCTGGATGGGAGACGCGGTGAGTACGACAAGCCGGGCGGGGCTCTGCAGCAGGCGCGAGGCGGCCGCGCGCGTCGTGTCAGGTACTAGGTGACTCTGAGTGGAGTGGTCTCAGAGACGCCTCGTGCCTCAGCACGGCGACGCGGCTACGGCGGTGACATGATGGCTGCGCAGGCCAGCGCGACGTGACGTGACGCACGATGCGACGCTTTGGCGATTTAGCTCCATGACGTTGCGTGTATGCTCATAAAGCTAGATTACCAAAGCATCGCGTCGATGTAAATATCATCTGAAGACAATTCTACATAATTGCTTTTTGGTAAGAATCTAATTTAATATTCATTTTCTTAAACATATATATTAGAAATATATAATTACATAATTTAAATTGTTAATCTAAGTTAAATAGTGTTTAAAATTATGTTTGTATAAAATTCATTGAATTTTATACAAAGTGGAGTGGAGCCTACTATCTGTTGCTTAATCTATATTGAAAGTTAAATGAAATAGAGAGACACCTATAAGTGGGAACAGCTCATACTTTGTAGTTTTGAGTCCACATTCTTTATTTGCTTATCGGGACAAAGGAGCTCATCGTCGGAATTTTTTTTTCTAAAGTGATGAAATCGGATTTTCGTAAGTGGAGTGGAACCCGTCGCTCACGTAACATGTTTGTCCGCACAGCGGAAGGGCGCGTGTGGTGCTCGCAGCCCGCGTGCGCGGGCGGTGGTGGCAGCGGGCAGGACGCGCCCGACCTCAGCGCGGCTGACATGGACGCGCTGCTGAGCTACTCGCAGCCAGCGCCCGACGCGTGCGCGTCGTCCGCTACGCCGCCAGACGCGTGTGCGCCTCTCGTGCGCCGAGCCACGCGCGTGTGGCTGCGCTGCGACGACGCGACCGCCCTACGCGCGCTCGCCGCCGCGCTCGGTGACGCACGAGCCGCGTGCGTCGCATGGCGGCGCGTGCACCCGCGCATTGTGAGTACCAACCAGGCCTTCCACTGGAGTATACTACATTTATTTTTGATTACATTTTTGCACCTACTGCAAAATACTACATTACAACTGTTGACTAAGTAATAATATATTAAGTGAACCAAAGAGATTGAATGTAATTAATTGACGAAATATGTTCCGTCATTTTTCATAACGTCGATATCGTCGGCGACTAATCACGTCTATATTTTGTTCAGTTCGCCATCGAATGCGGCGACGAGGTGCGCATGCGCGCGTGGGCGCTGCCTACCGGTGGCGCGGGGGGCGAGGGGTGCGAGGCGCGGTCGGTGGTGGAGTTCCGGCGCTCGCGCGGCTGCGGGCTCGCGTTCAAGCGGCGCTACCTGCAACTGCGTCGCGCGCTGCTGGCGCGGGCGCCGGGCGCCGCTACGCCGCCGCGTGCTCACGCGTTGGCCGCGCCGCTGCACGCACTGGCGCCCGCGACCGAGTCCATGGACTGCTGACACTCATTCACCTCTCGATGTTCATACTTAAGACTAAGACTGATTTTTGTAAAACATTTGTCATTTGCTTTATTAAACTTTAAGAATAATAGTACTGTACTTGTTGGTCAAAGATAGTAATTATTTTGAAATAAATGGATTACATGTGTCTTTTTGTTCTGGTTTTGTATAAATTTTATTTTGATTTGTGACATGATGTATGACAAATATATGTATGATAGAATAAATAAGGTACTGTATAGTAGACGAGTCGTAGGCACCTTGTTGGCTGCAAGTGGCATAGGTTTTTTCATGACTACCAGCCAATTTCCAAGAAAATGAAAAAACATGAGGCATTCGAAGCCATGCATGGTATATATAAGGAGATTGACGAATGGTGACAGTGGACGAGGGGAATATGCAGAGAGCATTTTTTTTTCGCACTTCGTTCTTTCTGACTACTCCGCTACTTGTCCCCGTTAGAAGTCAGTGCCAAGTGAAGCAAACAGGCTTGTAGTAAGGTATCAGGTTTGACTCCGACTTCAAAAGTATAAAAATCTTTCTTAAATTATTTATATATATTTATTTCAGTAAATTTACTTTTCACTCTATTGTTTCAAGTCAGTTTTTTTGTTAAATATTAATTTATTTGTAAAATGTAGTTGAACAGTGGAAACAACACATTGAATGCCATCGTAGTTATATGTATAGCAGAATAATTCAAAATTATAGAATCCGGGAAGGGTTCACTGTTGAAGTATAGATATTATATAATTATCTCAAATTTTAAACAACTGATTAAAACATGAAAATTTCATTACACGAAATATCCGTGAGTTAATCTATTATAAGTATGTTCTGCTGATTGGGAATGTGTAAATAAAAACAGTGTCAATGTATATTAACAAAATGTAGCACAAACGAATCCTATCATCTCCTTTTATATATTCAAATTTAAAATATTCTTTATTCAAATAGACTTTTATAACCATGTTTGAATCTTTGAATGAATATAAAACCAATAAAGCTACCACCGGTTTGGAAGACATCCTATTGTATGTGAATCACTATTTGTACTGTGACACTATATGTTGTCGGACAAACAGAATATTATAATATATATTACAAATTGTGAAGCAACTATAATAATAATACCTGCATCTTTGAAAACATCTCGCAGAGAATCTCGAGCTCTTCGTTTATAAATATATCTCTTTTTTTGGAGAATAAATATTGAATGTATATCTGAAGCACTGCCCCATAGCAGCATTCCATAAGATAAAATACTATGAGAATAGTTAAAGTACACTAGTTGGGCAGTTTCGTTTCCTTTTTTTAGTTGCAAACGCGGCAAAGCTCAGTTTATCCGCAAGTGCTTCCAGATGAGTGTTCCACTGGAGTTTGGAGTTTCTTGTTATACCTAAGAAAATAGCTGATTCCGACTTACGACTTCCGATTACTAGACTAAAATTGTTATTTGGCAAAGCAAACTCAATACATTTAGTTTTTCTTAGCATTAAACATAAGATTATTAACATCAAACCGACGAAGAATATGCAATAATACACTATTCACTTCGTCATTATTTTGTTCTTGTAACCATAAAACGTTAAAGAGGTATCACCTGCAAAAAGTGTAATGTCACATAGATTCTTCATATAAAAAGGCAGTTCGTTAATATAAAGAAGAAATAAAAGGGGACAAATATATATATATAGAATAAATTCTCATGGAACGCCCATCCTTAGAAGAGATCCGGAGGATTGTCCAGTGACTGCGCTGAATTTATATACATATTTTATTCTCAATATTATTGTTTTTTTTTTATTTTACTTTGTACGTAAATTATTGGGAATTCAAAAGTTTGCATTTTGTGTGATCGTGTAGCAGATTTGGGTGAAAGGTCCGATTCTTCATTTTCTAGAATTCCTGAATGAGCTTTAATCTATACAAAGGTAATTTGCGTATGTGATGATTTTATACACTTGTGTATTTTGGTGACAAAAATATTGGTGGAGTTAGGATTGCTTAAATTGAAAAAAATTCATTTTGGTTCGTTGCGCTTAGTATATTAATTTTTTTTGTGCTGGATGAAGAAGACTCATGGGTTTTTTTTTGTTACCATTTAACATTGGTAGGGATGTGGAAAGCAACATGTATTATTTATTCTACAGTGTTCAATGTCCTGAACTTCCAATATTTTTAAATGCAGAGGGGTCGGACTAGCTAATGCTGTCACAGTGGAAATTGTTCGTAATGGCGAAACCTCTTTGGAATGACTTTAATTTATTTATAACGGTTTCGTATTTAACTGCAGTACCCCAAATGCCTGGTGCGCACGTGATGATGGGCTGGACAAGCTGTCTGTAAATTATTGGTATATTTTCGCTATGTATCCCCTCCAGGTTGCAGCGGTGGAAATGCAAAGCTTTTTATATATATTTTGGGCTTTATATATTACTTGATTAACATGTTTAATGAAATTTTATTTATTCTCTACTATGACACTCAAAACTTTTAGCTCTATTTGATGTTTAACTAATGCGTTATTGGACTTTATCACGGCCATATCTTTAAAATATTTATAAATAATAACAATATAGATAATCTTATCTATACTGTTACGAAATTGTGCGTAACTCCATAGACAATACGCCCTTTTCATTAGACACTCCATAACCTATCTCAATAGAGACAATTTCCAAAGACTATAGAGTTCTCCAGATGTCGCTACTCGCGAGTTATTTGACATTTGCTTATAGTTGTTGTAGGTAAATAAAAGACCAATATTTTGAAAGTTTATTTAGAGATATACAAGATAAACTAGAAGTCTCAGTACTAAATGAAATCAAAAGCTTAAAAGATTTTTACAAAAATATACATGGAAATATAAAACAAAATTAAATAGACAATTGAGTGACAATCTTCCTTGTTCGATGAATCATAATTTCATTCTTACATACAAATACAAATGAGTAAATAAAAAGCATTTAAGTAGTAAATAAAGAATACTAAATGCAAGCTGTTTTTTAATTATATTGTTGTAACACTATTTACAGCGAACTGAAAATAACTGGATTTTATTCTAATAAATTAATTCATACATTTAAAAAGATGTAGTTTCATTAAAACATTTCTGATTTTGTAAGTTTTAATGTCATCATAGAGTATAAAGAAAAAGTATCTACCTTGTTTCATGTATTAAGGCAAATTATTTTTATTAATATAATAATACAAGGTGTCAGACATCCTTGATTGGCATTACTTTAATAGAAAATCTGAAACAAAACATTTTAATAAAATACAGGCAACTAGTCCGGATACAGAGGAAATCTTTCTACATTTCTTTATATTTGTTTAGCCTACATTTGTGTTATAATTAAGTATGTTTAAGTTAATATTTTTGTGAAACCCAATAAAGTATTATTATTATTAATTGA
>JBAIZZ010000094.1:291602-304486 GCA_037355905.1 Heliconius aoede | reverse complement strand
GTGTTGTTCATAAGTTCGGTAAAAAGTGATTCCTTGATCGAACGGTCGTACGAGTATGTTATGAGATTCGGTAAGAACTTGGCGCCGAGTGTCATGTCGATTCTCGACTGTTTTGGGGAAGAAGACGCGTGGACATGTGCCAAGGACAAAGCTAGCAAAATTCTGAGCTCCTGGGACCAGGAAGTGCAGAAACAAAGAAATATTTGGGCAGGTAATGATAAAAAGATAATAATTATAGTCAAAAATATATTTGAAGTGAATTAAATTTAAAACTCACTTTTCTTTTAATATATTATTAATTAATTAGTATATATTATTAATAATATATTATAATTTAATATACACAACACGTTATTAACAACTTATGAACTGTAAGGTTGTTGATTCGACACAACAACCACAAAAATGAGTGGGAATCGAACCTACAACACTTCTGCCGCTGCGCCACGACGGACCTCAGTTATTGATACGTTTATCCATTCATAGTTGAGTAGCACAGTAGTGAACAAAATCACCTACTTTCATACTAACCGACTTCCTGTTTTAACAAGACAACTTCTTACTTTGAAATTATTTGCATAATAATATTTAATTTAAACATTCTAATTATGTTCATGTGACATATATTTGAAAAGTGTAATGAATTTCCCCACGCTTCCTGATAGAGAAAAGGACCGCGCTACTTACGAGATATTTCACATTACTTATATTGTTACCAGACCGAGGTTATGAAAACATACCCCTTTTGAGACCAACCCTCAACATTCGCAACGCTGTATTCGAGTGACGGCTTGGAAACTAGCTTTATTCTCTTTACCGGAACTTGGAAATGAAAATAATCATTCTCTCTAATGGTAATGGAACCTACAACCGTCGCGTCGCGTACAGTCAAACGAAGTCCCGCAGGGCTACAGTCCCACAGCAGCATCTGTATATAAAAATAGCGTTGATTTGAACCCGTTATTAACATCACTCAGTGGCATGCCATCTAGAAGAATATCTTATATTTTTTAAAGTGTTAATCACAGATTAGAGATGAAAACGCCAGATGCCAATCTGTTACCACGCTTGTCTCGTTAAATAATAAAGTGATTGTTCACTAAAAACACTCTTATTTCTTTATTTGTAAAGGTCACTATCGTATACAAAAACAATATAATTCTTTAAGTCACGGCGGTTGATTCGCAATTTCTATTTACTTGCATTTATGAAAATATGGCAAAAGTATATACATTTTTATTCATATAGCATTTATCCTAATGTTATAGAGAACGCAATTTGTTTGTTTGTTTGTTTGGTTAGACGCGCTAATCTTAAGAAGTATTGATTGGATTCCGTTTTTTTTTAAGTTGGATAGATTTCTTTATCTTATTTTTTGGGCTATATTACATCCCGGTAATAGTTTCAATAACACCCCCTGTACTCAGCCCATAAGGACACTTAGAAAATTGTATATACTCTTTGTTATTTCCATTTCATCACGCGAGCAAAGCCACAAGTATAATCTAGTCTGATAAAAATATTACTATCAGGCAAAAAGTGCAAAAAATCACTGTCAAGGAGAATAAAATATGTAAAAGTAGACAGAATGGAAGTAGGCAGTTACTGTATTTTATGTTTTTGTTACTACGTTTACATTACCGCGCTTCGCATTAAGTTTATCATTAAAATCTATTCGAAAAATAACAAAGAAAATATATTTTTTTTAAATATTTTAACCACTTTGTAACATATTTTAAATTCCTCTTGACTTTATATATTATGTATATAATGCGGTGAAAACAACTTTCTCTGCCAAAAAAAAGATTTGTATGCATATTAATTCAGTACTAACTAACTGACTTATTTGCATTTATAGATATATTAGCAGCTTCACACTGTATCCCGCATAAAGTAAAGTAGACAGAAACCTAAGACACTCCGTTCTCCGTGCACCGCCTTTCAAGAAACTACTAACTATTTTCGACAAAAGGCATATCGAGATCGTATTGTAACTGTATTTGACACGTGCTGTACAATTTGAAGGTGTAACGTGTACTGCAGTCACGTAACTTAACGCTGCGTTTTGAAGGTGAGACACGAGCAATTAGGCAACCTTTAAATATAATTAATATTAAAACTTTGTTTTTATCACCCAATGTACAATTTTATTAGGTCGTGAATAAACAGATTGATATTTGACTAAACAAACTTAAAATATAATTTTAAAAAATCTTAAAAAATACTTCTTCAGTCAAAACAGTAAATTACAATAAGTTTTCGTCACGAGAAGCTCGTAATTTACAATATATTATAATATTATTTAAAATTTAAGTGTGTTAAATAATTTTACGAAATTTCACGGCGAAAAATAAAACCAGTATTTATAAGTGAAAGTTATCTTCCGTTCGCAATTAGGATGAAAGCGGCATTACTGTCTGCGAGGAAAGTTATTTTGACACATACACTTTGTTGCGCAAAGGTCGTGAGTTCGAATCATTTAGGATTTTGTACTTCAAAAGAAAATACGGAAAAGTAGGTTCCCTCATCTAGGTTGCACTGCTGCTTGCTTGCGAGGAATGTACGTGGCGTTTATTGTGTATTATAATAATAAAAAAATATATTATATATATATATATACATTATATTTATAAATCATATTTATAAATTTATAGATTAATAGAAATATTCTTACAATAGAGTGATTTATCAATCGTGTAAAGAGTTCTGTATATCCAGTTGTTGATGTAAACATAATAAACTAATATAATAAGCATGACTTAACTATCATGGCGCAGTTGCACAGAGTCTTTTACTGAGGCGGTTGTAGGTTCGATTCCCATTCGGAGTAACAAATTATTTTAATTATTTTTGCTGTAACAACAAGACAAGGTGTGTTTATTTTCGTTTCTAGTAAATCTATCAATAACTAATCGCTGCGTATAAACGCTATAGAAAGCAGCTTGAAATATTACCTCAATTTTGCATTCTGCCTCGCTCCAGGCATCGCAGTTACCTTGCAATTTATTGTACCGAGATTACAAGAAAATTACCATCTGTCTGTACAGTATTAATCATTGGCACTATCATGGTTGAATTGTGACGTGGTCTGGGTGGTTGTAAGTTCAAAATACAAATTACATAAGTTCATATTACATCTCAATGTCCTCTCAAAAAAAAATACGTGACACTCACTCACTTCTTCACTACGATTAATAACCATATAAATATTTTAGAAGGAACCCTTTCTTATAAATTATTTAATATTTGTTATAGTTTCTTTTGTTATAAAACCTTGATATTAAAATTTTTACTTTTTTTATAGGGAAATAAGAAATAGTAAATTACTTTAACGCTCATATTTTGTGTTTCTTTTTAATCAACTGATCTGACCAAGGCCAAAGAGTGAAACGGGCCCTGTTAGCAAGACTCCGCTATGTAAGTCTGTATGTCCGTCTGTTACCAGCCTGAAACTCATGACCAAGCAGTGATAGTTAGTTGAAGTTTTCCCAGATGATATACAGCACCACACGACTCAGAATCAAACCCGCGACCTCTAGTTAACGTCATGTGCCATATCCAAGTAATAAATCACGTACAATCTATAAGTATAAGTGTATGCGTGAGTTATAACATCTTTCCATCACGCATCGACTCGCGCTGGTTTAAAAACCTATTTTCTAACCGATAATATGAATCTATAATGTACATATTATATTGCGAATTGAGATACCATTGTTGTTTCTTATATTTATATTAACAGACGCTTGGCTGATTAGATCATAAGTTAAGGACGTAGGTTAAAATCTAAATTACTAGTGCTAAATATTTGTATCAAAAATAAGGCTGAAAGTAACAAAAGTATCGAATGGGCGGATGGTCTTAATGGTGAACGAAGTGCCTTAACACTAGACTTCCTCTTCGAGGTTCCCTCTGCCCACCTACCTTGTTATGTGCAGAATTAAGCGTAAAGCTAAAAAGATTTATTTATTTATTGAAATGTAAAATAATAAAAACTTTCATAAATTATATTAATATTTATAAACAATTATAAATATTTATAGAGAAAGAAAGAGGCCGTCAACACCGTAATTCTTATAAGTAAATATTAGCTAACAATTTAAGTAATTAATGGTGAGGGCATGTGTAAAAATCTCGAAGTAGTTTGATGATATTTGTTCAGAGCGTATGGATGGCAAACGGTGTAGCTTGAATTTCCTTCCTTTTCTAAACCAGAATCAAACATGCACTCATGTCAGGCCATATTAAGCGTTAAAAAAACCCCGGTACCCAATTTCCTCCTTAATTGTCAAACCATTGCGATGAAATGAAAGCTTTCCATTCCCTAGGAATCGAACCCACAACCATCGCATTTACAGTCATACGCCTTGCGCTTCCTTAAGTAGTTTATCCTTAAAAGTGGGGCAAATAATATTATAAATTGGTATTCGTCAGCGCTTTCAACTTTTACATTTACAATATTATTAGAATGAGATTCGAATCCACTATCTTCAGCTACAAACAAATACCAAACTGTATTGTACTTGTAGATCAATCTTAGATTCCCATGCTTTCTCCATTAGATGTAATCGCAGGCCTAATAGAGTCATTAGTGAATCTAATTGTTGACGCAGAGGTCGTGAGTTCCATCGACACCTTAAGCATTTTTTTTGTGCATGAAAATATATTTGTATTTTTTTGAATGAAAGTTTGTTTGTTTATCCTTATATGAGGAAATTTTGGGTATTAAAATACAGATTTAAATTATAATAAAATGTAATTATCTTTGTAATAATCTTTATCAAAAACATTTTACCCCTTAGACTAGAAGTCTATCGTGGTGCAGAGACACAAACATGCAACTGTAAAAGCGATAGGTTATCGATTCGATTTCCACTCGAAGAAATTAAATATTTATTTTAATTTATATTTCCATTTTCTTCGCTTTGGTGTCAAGGCAAAAGCGCGGCGTTTAGTTCCGCTCAGCAGGCCAATGCCTCCAAAATTCGGCGGAAAATGGGGAAGGGAGTGTCTTAACACTACGCAGTAGGCACCGCCGACATACCCTGCCGTATGCGGGAAGTCGATTAGATTTTTTTATTTCTTTCATATTTTATGAAACATTTAGTTAACAACTAAGCAACCCAAGATTTCCTCTGCCTACCCTACTATATTCGGAATGCAGCGTGAAACTAAAAAACAAGAGAAAATTCTGCTAAAATTAGTCCAAATTTGGTTCACATAATTAGTTTTTATATCTCTCTTTAATTTTTAGCTGAAGCGGACGCTGAAGTGTCATCATCAGGACGCTCCTTCGAGGAACCACCGTCGCTACTGGGCAGAGAGATTGAACAATCCCTCACTGGTGTAACAGATCTGGTACAAAAAGGAATCACAAGGTATAATGACGATGATGATGATGATTTTTATTAATGCTTAAAAAAGCTTTACGCTGTATCCCACATATAGCACAGACAAATGTGACACTGCGCCGCAACGGCCTTGAAAAGAACTAAAAAATATCCAAAAAAGTACATTGTCCTACAATAACTTTGCCAGATTGAAATATAAATGGACAGAAATGGGAACAATTTCTCAAACAACGATAGCAAATCATTCGTTTTCTTTGAGTTTCTAAAGGACCTCTAGTTTTAAGTTTCTCTGACATACTTTACTTACATTAGTTATATGACTTTTGTCACGATGACTTTTAAAAAGTTTTAGCTTCACGCTGTAACCCGCTGTAACCCGCGGCAGCCGTAATGTTCAGCCACTCCGCTTCCCACTTACCTGTCAACTTATATAACGGCGTGTGTAGTATTTAAACTTGAAACGCGGTTTATTGTCTGAGGCAGAGTGAGGTGACACACGATCTCATACGGCCTCAAGTCCAAAGTCAACTTACTAGTACCTTATAAATTATTTAGAACAAATTTCGAATTACGTATGCCAAGTATAACGCATAAAAAGCGGAAATCAAACCTGCACTGATCAGCTTTCACTACGGAATAACGACTATCACATACAAATTAGTTCTATAGACTGACTGTTAACGCGTATGTCCGTAGGTCCAGTTCCCACTCGGTAGTTACTATTATTTGGGGTATTTTGTGTCTTTAAATTTTGTTAGTTTCACGCTCTATCCCGCATATAACAAGTGATTGGTAATAAGCTAGTGTTAAGACATAAAACTATGATCGTTTATTTTTATTTCTACCGTTTACCGTAATAGTGTAAGAGGCCGGCGCAGCGCACACAAGCGTGCGACTATGACCGCTATGTTCGTGAGTTTGATTTCCACCTGGGGGAATAAAATTTGTTATATTTTCATTTTCTCCGTCTGGTACGCACCAAACACACAATATCTCCAGAATTCGGCGAAAAGTGGTTAACAAAATTGTTTTAATGAAAACGGACTGTCATGCAAGAAGTTCCCAAGGTCCTTCGTCTTACCCTGCTAAACGCGGGATGTAGCATAAAACATCTTTAACGCAGAGAAAGATAGAGAGAATGAGAAACATAGAATTTAGTACGAAAACACTTTCCACTTGAATTGAAAACATTGTATATTCAGTGGCGAAACTCAACGCCGCACTTGGTTTCTTGTTCTGGTTATTACTAGAACTAGTGGCTTATCGTTCAGTTCTCCATGCCCCCATTATTAAAGGTATCGCGTGCTAAGAGCCCATCTCGTCCACCGTGTCTAAATACATACGTCCTAATTAGAAACCGAGTATTTGCTCAGATTTCTCCACTAGAGAGCGACACACTGTAAAAATAAACATTTACTTAAACAAGTGTTGAATTTGACGCGTACGGAACAAATATTACGTTTTCTTTCTGGAATTGGAACAGGTAATATATATCCATTTTTTTATTAGAAACTAGGATTAGATGGGCAGAATTTAGTGAGTGTTTAGTGATTTCCATTTTATGGTATAGTGTTTCATTGAATTTCCTAGGGTTACCGAATAGACTTGACGACCACATGAATTCCTTTAAGTTAAGGGCTCGCCCACCGAGGATTCCATCCAAACTTAAAGGTCTCGAGCCTCTTCTGAAATTCAAGCTTAGTTTAGCCAAAGCTCTTTCATCTGATACCACATTTAAACTAGCAACTTTAATCCCAAATTTTGCCTTCCTTTTAAAGCTCATATTTTTTAGGATTTAAGCACAAATATATCTATAGTATATATGTATAGTTGTCAAATTTTTTCCTGATACCTATAGATGCTAGCTGTCAAATTTTATAATTCTAGGTCAACTGGAAGTACCTAATTAGTTTTGATTTTCTTTTTAATGTCGAAATACGCGTTTTTGCTAAATAAACTGCCATATCTTTTTTTTAATAAAAATATAGAAATACATTTTTTGTCATGATGTCAAATTTTAGCAGTGCTTGTCTTGCATGAAACTACCAATACCTTAACAAAAAATCTATTATTTCAGAGCATTATCAAGAAAAAAACACGAGAGCAGCGGCGGAATAGACCTAACAATTTCGCCTTCTACGGACAAAAAGAAGAAAATGAAGAAGAAGAAGCAGAAACCACCAAAAATCCAATTGATACAACCAGTGATGATGGCCACCAATAAAGACGATAAAGGTCGAGGTTTTGGAAGACTACAGACTTGGGTCGTTGGGAATATGACGAAGGGACGCGGGTTCATTTCCAATATATGGAAAGTAGGAGAGAAGGCGCTAGATACTGTTGCTGAGCATGTCATAGAGCGGGAGAATGTCGAGAATGGAATCGTAGATCGCAGTTCTGTTGAAGGTGACGGTTGCATGTTGTTTTAGATAGTTTTCATTCTGTGAAGGACAATAGAATAGAGTCTTTATCCATTTATGTAGTTTACGTCATTGTGTCCCAGTGGCATAGCTTATGAGTGTAAAGTTTAAACGCAGTAGTCGTGGGTTCAATCACCACTCTACCGAAACAACCATAAATAAGTGAAGCTAAAATAAATTACACTTAAAAATAGTTTTTTTTAATAATTTTTCAACTTTCGAAACGTAATTGGTAATTACAGGCTTTTGTTTCGTTGCGTTAGCTTCGTGTCTATTCAGGATAGAAAGAAAACACGAGTGATTGGTAATAAATACACGTATTCATTAGAGCATATCACATAATTGCATGACACACTATTATCTGAGAGTTAGTTGTAGTTAATTCTCGCACTTATCTTATGGTTATAAGGATAGATAGATATACACGCATCCTCCATTTAAAGACATTTCGTGATGGATAGTAAAACTCAATACTGCGCCTTGCCTATAGGGCCTTAATGTGAAGAACGTAGTGTTTTGACACTAAAAGGAACTACATACATCAAGATAAAAGATATTATTAGAATGTCAGTAACTACAGGCAATCGCATATTTTTATTAGATTTGCATGATAATTACATGTAATTGTACTTTTCTAGTTGTTCTTGTATTTATTAGAATAGAATACTGTAGTTGTAGTTGCTACGTACTTTCATACTATTATTTATTGTCGTAGTACATAGGGTGTGATTTTATCAGTAGAAACTTTTGAAATTATGAAAAACTGACTCTGACTGAAATTTAAATATAAGCTTTCTATCTAAATAATTTATTGAAAATATGTATATTTTTTATTTATTTTCTATATTATTTTTGTATATGATATCATGATTTACAATTTATTCAACATTAAATTAATAATTTAGAACAAAGAGGTAAAAAGAAGAAGAAGAAGAAGGCCATCTTAAAACTCCTCATACTGGGTGCAGTACTAAAAGCAAAAATTGGAACGTTGCTTCAAATACTGTCATTTAAATTACAGGTAAGTTAATCATAACATTTTACTGTACATAGCCACGCGAGATTAATACAAATAAACACTTGTTAATTTACATTTCTTCGCTCTGGTAGAGAATGAACGGCGTTCAAATCCGTCACTCATTGCCTCAAGAAGTAGGCGGAAAATGGGCAACGGAAGTATCTCAGAACTATGTTTCCAGGTTCCCTCTATACCCAGCTATGTGCGGGATATATCGTGAAATTTTAGAAGATACGAACTTGAACCTGTCCTTTAGAGTATGAAGCATTGAGTTCCATCGCCCAATGAGCAAAGCTTGTGGGTTCGATTCCCATTCGGGGTATGAATTCACGGTAAGACACTGTGGTGACACGAAAGAGCGCGGCGTAGGGTTCCATCACTCAACACGTAAAAGTCGTACGGTAAATTACGGAGTTTCATGACACCAAGTACCCTTAGCCTACCCTACTATATGCGGGATACAGCTTGAAGCTAAAAACTGTTTTATTTTTAACAATTTAATCATATAACAGGAAAGACTAAAATGATATTATGATTTTGCAGGTGAAATTCTTCATTATAGCCCTGATCGGTCTCGCCATTAACTTGGCAAGGTTCTGGGTGGAGCTGAAGAACAAGCACAATCAACAACCACAAAAGGTAATACGAATATAACCATAGTACATGTAGATCACAGTGGCCTGACACTAAACGCGACGGTTCTGGGTTCGATACCTAGAGGGAATGATTGTATGTAGACGTGTTTGGTTGAGAAATGTATTTAAAATATACGGAAAGTGGAGAACGGAGCATCTTATCATTAGGATCTCACGGATTCAGGATTTCTCAAATGTCCTATGAGAACATTATAATATATTTATATTCCTCCACTGGGAATCGAACCCACAACCAGTCGCCCGCATATGCCTCTGCTCCACGACTGATTTCTATAATATTAGTTAAACTTTAAAAGATTTCATTTTCCTTCTGGGTTAAGTCAATATGCACTTTCACCTCTTTGCATCACTCTGTATTAGAATCTACGCCCACCGCTCTACTACCGGATGTTCCACATTAAATAGTGTTAATGAGAAACACAACACGGCATTTTATTAGAAAATACTTAATATATACATTTCGCTTTTATAATCTCGGTTGGTTTTAAAAAAAATAACTTTAATTTCTATTCTTTATTAAGTTGAGCTATCAGATAGATAGCTTTAATGAGCGGCTTCGCCTGCGTCGTCAAACGAAAACAACTACTCTGTACTCATATAAAATATTATTGATTTGGGTGCTGTTACATTGATAAATGCCCAATAGTAATTATATTCTCTGACAGAGATCAGTTAGTATTTATATATTATAAGTATAGCATTAAATTACTAACCGACGATGTATCTAGATCAGCTTCACGCTGCGTGTTTGTTATAATTTTCCGTAATCGAATCTTGTACTATAACTATAGTACTGTAGGTCCTCACCACATTTAACCACATAACTTCTTTACGTTCAAGTTATTGAATATGATCATTAATATTCTCAATGCTGCATATAATGTTTAAATTATAAAGAGATGAGGCGTGCGGTTAGTGGGGGACGGAATTGTCTTGATAGAAACAGAGTGCCTACCCTACTCTGTGCGGGATACAGCGGGACGCTGAAAAAATAATGCCAATGAAGAAATAAAAAATATTCATACAGGATCCGAACTGGTTACCATACACTTGGAATGAATGTTTCGAGGTTAACTCGATACTCTCGCGTCACACCTGCTTATAAAGCGTAGATAATTTACACGAGGCCGTCGAAGCGCAATGGTTCCGTATCTGAGGGTTAAAGCGATGGTTATAGGTTCTTCCACCACTCAACACGTAATGTTTCAAAAATTGGCGAACATTAGGGAACGAAAGCATATTATGGGTTAACACTTCGCTTCGGAAGGTTGTTAGGTTTTCTCTGCCGACTGTGCTATGTTGTGCTGTGAAATAGTTTTATTTCACCTACACTGTTATTTCCGGGGTAAACTGTGAAGCTAAAAAATAAAATAACAAAAGAGAAATTCTCACGGCATTATTTTTTTTGAAATCGGTTATTGAATACAAACTACTGCATAACTGATGATCGTGAACCAGTCGAGTATTAAGGACA
This sequence comes from Heliconius aoede, assembly GCA_037355905.1. Taxonomy (NCBI): domain Eukaryota; kingdom Metazoa; phylum Arthropoda; class Insecta; order Lepidoptera; family Nymphalidae; genus Heliconius; species Heliconius aoede. The sequence goes on along the minus strand of JBAIZZ010000094.1, from coordinate 293,567 downwards.
GTGAAAGTGACCTCCGACCGGGTTTCAATGCGTCTGCAGAGGCTTAGTGTCTCTTATATATATTATATTTAAAACTATTATGGGACAGCCGCGCGTTAACACGATTGTAGTGGGTTCGACACCCACTCGACGGAACGATTATATTTAAATTATTTTCATTTCTCCGTCCTAGGGCCTTAGTTTTAAAATTTCTAAATGTGACGTAAGATATTTAAATAATTACTGTCATGGGCGTACTTAGTGATATTTTCCAGAGAAGATCCTGGACTTAGCGACGAACATAATATCTATCTGTTCGTGTAAGACACAAGACTATTCTGAGGGAACGCAGACCACAAAATATTAAAATTTGTTTTTTTGCTAATAATTCGAATTCGAATCCCAAACCTTACTTATTCCATTCAAAAAACATTTTTAATTAAAACTGTTTTTTTAGTCATTTCCACGATAAAACATAAACAAACATAAACGGACAAAAACGCTAAAACATAACATAATTTGTCCATTTTTGTCCCGAATTTCCCGCGGGATAGGTAAATGGCGACAAAACCCCAATAGACCTGCTAGTGTTTAAATGTATTTATTATTCCTAACATTGTCTCAGGTTATTTACTATGAACACGCTCAGCACCAACACCACTACGAGCATGAAGATGAATCCCCCAGTTGGGGCCCCTGGTCCAGGAGTATGGAGCCTGAGGTAAAAGATCTCTTCGATACCCAAGTAATACGACCAGAGGGTAGAGAAGTCTTAAAAATAGTTTATTTAACTCTAAACCTAACAGGACAACTAGTAGAATACAAAACAACTAACTTATCTAGAGTATATTGGTATTTACATTAAAATAATACGGCTACGGGATGCGACGCGGGTGCCGCACTCTTTATTCATACGTCCGGTGTCTTTTTGCTAATGATAATTTCTCTAACACCAGAAAAGAAGAATTCCTTTAATATAAACACTTTGCACTTATGTGTTCAGTATTCAGCTTATAATCCGTTCTGTTTCGATATGACACTCGCTTTTCTATTTAAATTAATATTCTATAGATGCTGTTTTATACAAATGGGTCAGTCTCTAATACGCAATGGCTGTGGGTTCAATTCTAAGAACACTAGGTTCCCTCTGCCTACCCTGCTGTGTGTGAAGCTGAAATTGGCGGAAAGTCAATATGCAATGTTAAAACAATTCGCTCTATAATAAAAATAGTATTTAAATATTACAGTTACAGTAGTAATATGATATTATCTTATCTCACAGGATCCCGAAGCAGAAACAGCTATCAACAGTTCTCCATACAGAGCTTACGAAAGGAACGCGCAGGTGTCGACGAGGCCGCTTTTAACACTTTCATAATTAAATAAGTTTAGGTACTTCCGGACTTCCGAACAGTGTTGTGTGTCAAATACTATGTCACTTCAGTCGTCTCCAAAACCATCATTTTACAGGATGGAAGCGTTACTTGCATTTCCTCTTTAATTGTATTGCCTTTATAAGTTAAGTAAAAAAGTTAATATTCACATACCACATTATTCTACGAATAATTATTTATTATAGTCAAATCAAAATACAAGCTAGTTGTAATAAAAAGGTTGTTATAAAAATGGTTAACCTATTTTGTATATTTTACTTTTATCAAAAATGTTTACTTTTTTATTGATATTTTTTTAAAAACTAATAATTGTGGGTTAAGCCATTTTTAAGCAGCCATAAATCATTGTAAATAAAAATAACATTTCTAAATTAATTTATTTTTATTTTATAAGTTAAAATGCATTTTTAATTCATTTATTTAATAATTACTTGGTGTAATGTATGCGCGTGTGTGTGTGTGTGTTTTTGTGTTTTATTTATTTGTGCCTGTGTTTGAAATAAATGATTTAATAATTACTTTTCTTTTTGTTTAACTTTAATCACACGTTTGCGTTAAGTAATAGTTTTATTAAATGTTGCCAGAAATCAAT
>JBAIZZ010000094.1:263483-291502 GCA_037355905.1 Heliconius aoede | reverse complement strand
ATATATATATATATATATATATACATATAACATTATTTTGAGAAATAATTTAAATTATAGCATTTTTGCAGTGAGCTGGAGATTATTATTCAACAAAAAATTTCAGCTTAATATATATCTACATAGTATTACCCACCTACTAAGTATTTTTATTATATTCATATTTTTTTTTTATAATTTTTAATGTGGTCACCCAAGTTATTATGACCATATTATTATAATTTATCATGAATAAATAACGATAATGAAAATAATAATTAATATGAATGTCTGTTACTAAAGAACAACTTCATTTTAAAATTTTAAAAGTGGTATTTCACACAAATAACAGCTTCAGGCTGTATCCCGCACACAGGTACACACGGGTAAGCAGAGGGAACCTAATGTTAAGATACTCCGTCACCCACTTTTCGCCGAATTTTAGAGATATTGGGTGTTCAGTGGCGAAACTCGAGACCAGAACGAGGAAATTGAAATATAAATTAAAAATAAATATTTCATCGTATAGTAACGGTTAGGAAAATATTGAATCTCTTCAGCTTCAAACGATATCCCTTACATAGAGCTAGAAGGTGAGCCAGCGAGAATCTGGGAACCAAATGTCAAAATATTCCCGCTGAGGCACTCCGTTCCCCTTACCGCCGTATTTTTAGAGAAAGTGGTGGAATTCAAAGTCCGGCTTTTATCTTGGTGCCAGAGCGAAGAAATGATAATATTGATAGATATTTAATTTCAGGTACAACTTTGTCCTAGAACAAAGGGCCAAAGAAAAAAACACATATAAGTATAAAACCAAAAATATAATCTTTTATAGTACATACAATTAAACACGAAAAACATCATCAAACTGCCTAACGAGGCGAATATTTAGGGTTCTCTGGTGCGTACGTAAAACTCCTAAGTTCATACGACACACCGTTTTGATTTTCGTAACCTATTTCACGGGTTTCGAAGTCGCTGCAACCACCGAAAACACGGTTTGGTGGGTTCCTTTCTTTCTCTGATTTCCCTGGTTTGTCCGGTTTCTCTGGTTTCTCCGTTTCTTGATTTTTTATAGGGATCGGTTTAAATAGTGAGGAATGTGCTGTAGCTGTGTCCACGTCGGCTTTTCTGGACACTAGTATACGAATGTCGGTGTGTAAATATAACTTGCCTGACTTTGATGTCATAAATCTGAAATAATAAATAAGATGTGTTGAAAAAATACTGTTTATATTTTTACCTTCTTTATTTATTTTTACTGTGTATATTTTTTCGTGTGATATTTTTTTTTTATAGCCTTCTTATATTCCTTTTAAGGAGAGGAGACAAAATAAAATCGCAAAGATCTCAAACTTTCCCAGAGAGAATTTACGAAGACATTGAGTCTTCGTAAATTCTCTCTATTTAATTCTCTCTAGTTAATATATGTATGTACTAATATTACGTAGCCGCCTATCATTATTTTTTCTTAAAGTAAACATTTGATATAATTCAACGTGAAGTTTAAACTCACATGTATCGCCTTATATCAAATACTTTCTGAATTATGTTATACTACAACAATATAACATGATATTCTATAGATCTATATATATATATATATATAAATATTTATATAAATAAAGTAAAATAAATCAGCTTCACGCTGTAACGTGGCAACACGCATGGGCAGACTCGACCGGATTAATACCACCCCCGGCATTTGGAACTGACGTGAAGTAGTAGCTCTTGCCACTGTGTTTCGCATTAGGTAATGCCGGGCCCCGGCACCCGACATCTTCCACCTTAAAGGCCGGCAACGCACCTGTAGCTCTTCTGGTGTTGCATGGGGTCGTTTACTACTTATTACTTAATATTTAGACATTACACTATACAAATACGACTATTTAGACATAAAACTAAACGTGTATGTCAACAATACCTAAGATGTATAAGATACCGCAACCACTTATGCCGCATAGTGGGCGGCGGGGGGTCCGCGCCCGCCGGCATATACAGGGTGCGCTGCCTCAGGAAGGTCCTCGCCAGCGGAGGCATTCCCGTCAGGTCGTAGAGCACCACGAACATCTTGACGAGGGTCCCGTGGGGGTTGAAGAGGGACACCTGTATAGTGCCTGAGGAGGCCACGCGGTAACCGCTAGGCCCTAGGTTTATGTGGCCCTGAGGGGAAATTTTATGTGTAGGTATAATTCAAATTTGCATGTAAGTATATTAGTAGTTACAATATGTAAAAAATTAATTGACTTGCCTTGGTAAGTAGTTATGTTATATAATCTAGAAATGTACTAAGACGATTTAAATAACACTCTGAATTCAAATAGCCAAGCCAAGCTGGAGACTAGATTGCGCTAATGCTTGGTTATGCAAGTTATCTCATACAAATAAAAAAGTGTATGTAGCACAAAACATACATACCATTTTGAGAAATTAAGAAATTTCGTTATAATTTAGATAGACTCAGTATAGGATCAGATTCAATGGATAGATTCAATAAATTCAAAATAATTTAGATAGATATCTATTGTGCAACTTACCATATAAGGTGCATTACTGCCGCCAGGTGCATAAAAGAAGGCGGTGACGGGCAGGCGACGGTGCGGTGGACAGAATGCACCAGACGCCCCCAACTCGGCACTGAACCCATGTACCGTCGCAACGGGCTCCAGACGTCCCTTGAGGGCTGATTCTTCGAAACTACCTGTGAGGGAAGGATAGGGTATTTAGTTTGTTTTCTTTAGATATTTTACTGTTTCAAAAGCCTTGTTTTTTTTTTTTTTTGTTTGTCAGATGCTTTGTAGTTTTTTTTGCTATATATAGTACTAAATGTTTTCATTTCTTTATGTTTTATTTCTAAGTCTACTGAAAAGTACTATCTGTCTTTCTGTCTATTTATTATCAGGCTATATTTCATGAGAGAGCGAAGAAAATAAAAACAAAAATAAATATTTTCTTTCCTCGAGTGGGAATCGAACCCACAACCAATCGATTGTGCAGCACATTTTTTTTTACCACTGCGCCACGACCGGACTACCTTGATACATACAGAAAAATATAAGTATCCTGCATACAGCAGGGTAGGTAAAAGAAACCTAGAAATTCTAGAGATATTTCGTGTGGAGTGGCGGAGCTCAACGCCGGGCTTGGCCTCGACACCAGAGCGATGGTATGGTGTATGAGAAACGAGTGCAAGCCTAGTGCTTCGTCAGTTTAAAAACAACCCTAATTTCTTACAGAACAAAAGCAGAGGCAAACCCTCCTATACAAATAAAAACTGAGATTACAAAACATAAATGAATGAATATATTTAGTAGTCCACTTGCCAAGTAGTCCAGAGCTGGGCGCGAGGCGTGGGCGCGGGCGGCGCGGACGTGTAGGCGCGCGTGCCGCGGGCGGCGTGGCACGGGGGGCGCGGGGGGTGAGGGGAGAGGACGGCGGGGAGATCGGGTGGAACAGGGCACTGTAATTGAAACAAGACTTGTGTTGTATTCTTTCAAAATTTTTGTAATTTTGAAGTGATATAATTTTTCTTTTTCTATTGCTTTACGTTGTATCCTACAGATATTCAGTAGGCATTATTCCATATTTGAGAAAGAAAAATTATACCTTCAGTATCTATAGTAGAAAAAAATTAAGCGTTTTCTAAACGTATTTTTCTTTCCTAAATATAGAATGACACGTTAGAAATGTTAAAAATATTTCATAAATAGCATTCTGCCAAATGATAACTCTAAGCAATTATCTTTGAGATATTGGACATTTATAAATATCTGGCTGCACATGTTAACAACATAAATAGATTACCATAACCATAACAAGCATATAAGAATTTTGACGAAGCTTGATGAGTACGTGTCGCTCAGTGATCAGAACGAAAAAACCATAAAAAATCTATTAAAATTTACGATTAAGTAATAACTTAACTTAAGAACTTTTGAGAGCAATTGTTGAGACTGTAATGGCACAGCAGCACAAGCATGCAACTGGTAAGCGCTACGGTTATGAGTAGGATTTCCACTCAGGGGAAGGAAATATTATAAATATATTCGCTCTGGTAACGAGGCGGAGGCGTTAAGTTACACAACTCACACACACATTGCCGCGAGACTCGGCGGAAAACAGGGAATGGAGTGTCCTTACACTAAATTCCCAAGCTACCACTGCCTAACCTGTGGAGAGAGTGTGAAGCTAAAAAAGGGTAATATTAAAAAACTATTTATCCTCACCTCTTAATCCCAGAAACGCCATTGATCGAATCGTCAAAATCAAAACAATTGTTTCCTCGTCGCAACGGCGCAGGGCTCGACGTCAACGGCAATCCCGTCTTATTATGAAACACCATAGAGGTTGCCGAGTCGAATCTCCACCTGAACTTGTCCATCTCACTCGGAGACGGGACCTGATTATCCTGACCCTTGACAGGATCAGGATAATGGAAGTCGTTCTGTTCCTCCTTAGGTGATTCCACTTCATACTTATCAATCGTACCGTAATCGCATTTTTCATATAAAACATAATCCTCATTAATAGAATATGTTTTCTTCCTTTTTTGTCCCGGTCCAACTTTCGAACCGGAGAACACTGTATCATCGTCGCGTAAATGCAATTCCGCTATATCACTACTTTGTCTATCACTTATCACCTTTTCGATTTTGTCCGTGAAAGGGAAACGTCTCAGTTTCGGCCGTTTGATGATATCACACTTATCACTACTATCTAAATATATATCACACTGTGTGTTATTTCTATTATCACATTTATGCTTCAACGTCTCGTCTTCTCTTTTCCTTCGGGCGCCATTTTCTAACGATGCTAAGTTGTAATTTGCTTTCGATCTGACCATTCTTGGGCAAACTGTGCAAACAACTTGTAATGTGCTGCCACATTGACACAATTCGTCGGTTTGTGTCCCAACCGTGTTGGTTCGTCGGAACTCTGTCGGTGCTATGCTCATGGTTTCGACGAAAGGGGAACGACTTTCTATTCTTGTTGCGGGTAGAGTTAAATACGTTTGGTTTCTAAAACACCCTATGGCTCTCAATCTGTCGAATCTCGCCGCTTGCAATATTGGTATAGACGTGTGTGTCTCTTTCGTCTTAGACCCCTCCCCCTCCGACGAAGTACTGTCGCATAGTTTCTTCAGCTTACTCTCTTTTCTAATCCTTCGCTTGTATTTGGCTATTTCCTTTAACCGCCTTTCGTCTAACTTTTTGGTTTCGTCGTTTTTGTGTGTCCTGTCGTCGGATTCGTCGTCGCAACTGCACTTGTGTTTGCCGTTCTCGCTACACGGTGTCAGCATTCTGTCGTCTAATATTTTTTTGACTGTGTCTAAACCGTATTCGATGCCGGAGTTAATTATAGAGAGTCGTTTGCTCGGTCCTAGATTCAAATTTGCGTCGGAATATTTATTATTCCGTGGTCCGAGCGTGAGATCATTCAGTTTGCCGACCAGTTCGTCGTGAACGTTCGTCGGAACCTCTTTACTGGCTCGACGTTTTGGACAGGTACACTTGACTGTAGGCACTTCGTCTATTCTAGGCAGACTTTCCAGGACTAGTTTCAGATAGACATTGTTTCCAATGTCGGTTATCGGGAACTTGTGGTCATTTGGTTGTCTGGTGAAGTCTGCTATTTTATAACTCTCGCCTGGTATTTTGATGGAGTAGACTATGTTCAGCTTGCGTTCGCCTAGGTCTATTTCGTCGCAGTTGGATTCTATCTTTTTGTAGTTGCACGTTTCCCGGCTCAACTTTCTCCTGGAAATAAAAGATGTATTGATTGTTATCGCAAATAATTAATTAATCAAAATCATAAGTTAAAAAGAACAAGTCACAGTATACTGTATTGTTTAAAATCTACTTGAATTAGTTTGTTTTTTAACTCGAACACTAATCAACCATAGTATCGAATTTAATTGTAAAATTTATATATAAAAAACATGCACTCTAATCGGATCGGATTGGAGTTCGCTATCTAACAAGTCTTCAAAATTAGCAGAAAATAGAGGAGGTCGCAGAATAGGAGACAATACATAAGTGAGTAGCAGATACAGAACAGCCGATGTATCGTCAAGTTAAGCTTACTGAACTTTAAAAGAAGTACTCACAAACAAGAAAACCCAAAATAAGAGCTAAAAGTGCACAATTTCTCTATTCTTACCGTCTCTCGGCAGGTTTATCCCATTCGGTCTTGTTAATGGTCGCTTTCCAAGCGGAGAGCTGAGAGAAGTGGAGCTGGGAGCGTACCGCGTTGAGCAGCCAGTGCGCCGTGATCGCTGCTGGGGGGTCGTGGTTCCTGGAAATTTTGTATTAAGCAACTGTAGGGTGTCTTTTATTGACATATAAGCCATACGTTATTACAGTAAGCAACTGAATCATTTAGATATATATATTTTTAAGTATTTTTCTTTTTAAGTTTAATTATTAATTAAATAAATGTATTTATATAAATATATATTTTTAATTTTTTCACTCTGACGTTAAGGCAAAGCGTTGCGTTTCGCCAGTCAACACCCAATGCCTCCAGAATTCAGCGAAAAGAGGGTTCGGGAGCGGAAGTACCGTACCAACAATACTAATATTTTTACGTTAATTGACACTTCAAAAGTGCTTGGTGTTAGACAAATTGATTAAAAACATTTGTTTAATTTTTTTTTATTTTTACACTGTATCCCGTAGTATCATTTAGGAGTGTAGGCAGAGGGAACCTAAAATTAAGACACTCCGTTTTCCAGTTTCCGCCGAATTTTCAAAACATTGCGATGTTGAGTAGGGAAACTCAACGCTTCGCTTTGTCTTGTTACACTACATTCATTACAAACATTACATTCCTCCAAATGAGAGTCGAACTCACAATCATACCGTTTGCAATCAGACGCTTGTGCCAGTGCTCTATCACGACGTCTGATTTTGTTTTCTGTCCAACTTCCAATACTAACTTGTTGGTAATAGTCCTCATGGTCCACCGCTCCAGGAGCAGAGCTCTCTGTTGCGTGTACAGCTTGTCGTACATCGCCTCCTCCTCCATGCGGCTGAGAGATGCGTAACATTCCTGACAGTCTGGGGCCAGGAGGACCTGGAATGTCCCGAAGTCTTTTTAAAAAAGATTTATAGGGAATAAAAATGTTTATTTAATGAAGTTGAATAAGAATACAATTATTTAATAAGGCTCTACTAGCAAGTGTCACGCGCGGATGATGGAAGCGAACTGAACTTAAAAATGGATCTAAGTCTAAGAGAATCGCAAAAATGCTGACATAGGAAGATTGGGAATTATAGGACTAAGGGTTATTACATACATAGCCAGTATATAACAGAACCCTTAGTGACACTATAAAGGTGTTTTTGTATGGTTGAGCGCGATAATCTCAGGGTACCAGTAGGTTTGAAATGAAAATTTGTTTTTGTGTTGGATAGTACAAATATAGGTTTAATTTACCCGATAAATGGTTATATAAACTAACACAGAATATACAAATATCAACAGTAAAAGGTCAAGATTTTTATCCTCATATTGTATCCTGGAAACTTAATGTAAAGACACTCCGTTTCTATTAAGACACTTCCGTCCGCCGTTTCTTGACAAAATTCTCAATTGAATTGCGTGTTGAACTCAACGCCACAATTTGGCTCATAAGCAGAGCAAAGAAATGAAAATATTAAATTTTTTCCCACAATTAATCGCACAATCATCGTTTTAATAGTTGTACGCTTGTGCCCCTGCGCCACGATTGGCCTTTTATATCTACATTCGTAAAATGAGAAAAATATGTAATTATCATAATAAATACAAAAAAATTAAGCAACGAATTTATGAATTATAAATACTAATCTAAAATTAACAATACAAATTGAATTGAAGAAAATAATTATTCATAATAGGGTGAAGTAGTGGCGTATCACTACTAAATTCTCACTACTCTCACTCCACCAGTATAGTACAAAAGATGTCATTATTTATATTTAAAAAAAACCAATGTACCTCAATACAAATCGGTATCTGTTCATTCCACAGCGCGTGCACGTGGCTGTTCAGTTGGGCTTCGATGCCAGGTTTGGGCTCCTCCGAATCTGATTTGGGTTGCGTGTTCACCTGGAAGAGACAAAAATACTTCATTAAAAAGTTATAAGTATTACAATGTCCACTGAAGTCAATCATATAATATATATATATATATATAACGAAGTTTGACGTTGACGCACAAATGCCAGTAGAAATGTTCAAATATTAATACCTTCACGCTCACTCGCGGCTTCGCCCGCTACAGAATTATTTATTTACTGATCTGAACTCCTTTCATGTTCTAATAATAACATTACCATTTTAAAGACAATATCCACTTACACTAGAAATTAAAGTTTCATCTACTTCAAAACAAAAAAATAATTCTGCCCTCGTCGTACCTGCACACCACTAGTAGACTGCGCACACCGTCGCGGCGAGGGGCTGGAGCTGCGCGCGCGCACCACCAGCCTGCCGAGTTGGAGCAGCACCCCCGTGCCGGTCGCGGGTGGGGGCTCGTTGCTGTGCATCTGGAATGGCAAAATAGGCACATGTTAAATTATATATACATAAATAGTAGCTGTAACGTAAAGAGAATAAGTTTACACACATTTTGCTGATTACATTTCGACTGCAAATAGCACTTAGTAACGAAATTTAATACATAGCAGTGTATTAAGTCATCTACACCAAATGTATTCGGAATTTTAAATTGTATGTGTTAGCTTGCCGTATAATTTGAATGTTTTACTAATAACGACTAGTAGTTCTGTTCTAATAAATAGGTCCTGGCTCCATCATCAGACCAGCTCCGTGATACATTATTGTTGTAGTCGTATGAGCTACTTACTACTGCCAAGTTTCGTGATGATTCAATTATTTACAAATAGGTTTAATTAAGTTTATAAGATTTTATTACATAGTTATAAGTCAACGTTACAAAAACGAGTTAGAAGAAAAATAAATTTATACAGAAAATAGTATTTTTCTTACATTTTTATAATAGTGTTTCAAAAAATATATAATATATATAACATTTATAATTAATATAAGCAATTATAAAATACTAGGACACGCAAGCATTAAAGTTCAGAGTGAAAACGTAACGAAAAACGCAACGTACAAAAACATTACCCTCTATCTAAAACAGTTGAGTAATAAGCAATGGACTCGTACAAGAGTATCGTGTAATTAACAAGCCCTTGTTTCAATTTCCTCATCTGTTGCTATCTAGATATCTGTATGAAAAAACAGGGCATCCAGTACAGCACGGTAGACGAGTCGTGGCCGCCCTGAAGTTAGATCGATCGATTAAAGGATTTTTCCTAGTTTCAATTATTTTCGTCGCGGACAATGTGGAAAAGTTCACAAAAATAACTGCATGGCGGCCACGACTGGTCGGCCGTACTATACAAAAATAGGTCATCAAGTGAACTGCTGGAACGACCTAGATTTACCAGCCTACCTAGCCGCTCATAATGTAGGTCAGAGAATACAGGTTGTCGAATACTTATGAGAATAGCATAATTATTTGAAATTTTATTTTTCTGATGACAGTAGTGTATTTCAGTCATCTTCACGTTTCATCCCGCATATAGCAGGGGCGGCAGAGGTACCCTGATGCTGAAACGCTAAGTTCTTGGCTTTACTGTGAGGCGAACTAAATGTCGCGCGGAAATTAATTTTTTCCACCGAGAAGGAATCGAACCCACAATCTCAATTAAAATCAAATCAGCTTCGCGCCGTATCCCGCACACAGCAGGGCAGGCAGAGGCAATCTAGTATTAAGATATTCCTTTCCCCATATTCTGCCGAATTCTGGAGACATTGCATGTTGAGTGGCAGAACTCAACCCCACCCTTTGCCTCGACACCTCGTGTGGGGATCGAACCCACAACCGTCGCGTTACAGTCACACCCTTGTACCGCAGCGCCACGAAGGCCTCAATTAAAATAATCTAAGGTATCAAAAATACCTTAGATTATTATAGAAGGTACGTAACTTACTTACATACACTTTAGAAAAAGAAAACTATTCGACTCAAAACTGTTTTTAATATAAAACATTCAAAAAGACACTGGAGACTTGAAGAAAAATGAATACAAAAAGTAGGTAGGCTACTCCAAAGTTTTTTGGCAGTTAAAACGATATTTTTACACTAAAACTTACTTTTACTTCGTTTCTTTCGTTTTCGGTCTATCCAGTCTCCTACGTCTATATTTTCTTATTACCTTCACGCTGCATCCCGCATACAGCAGGGTACAGGGCACTCTGTTCAACATGCATTACCCAATTTTCGAGACATTGCATGCAGTGTAACGGACTAGTTGCCAGAGCTAGGAAATAGTAATAATTCATCCCTAATAATTGCAATCGAACCCACAACCGTACGCTGCATCGCCCCATCGCTGCACCGCTGCACCACAACGGGCTTAAACCATTACCTTACATTTAACATAGAGCATTCAAGTAAAGACTTTCTTAGTGTATAATAAAGTTTTCGTCATTTTTCATTTAGAAACTTTAGAGCATAATTAGAAATTATTTTTGTTTCACGCAGTAACCCGTATATAACAGCGTAGATAGACGTAACGTAGCGAGCGGAACTCAACGCTGCGTTTTAGACTGGATATCAATAATATAAATATAAACATTTATGAGGCCGTCGTAGCGCAGGGACACAAGCGTGCCACGAAAATATTTTTTTTTATTATACTTTTATTTTTTTACTTCCTCGCAGCGATAATTAGAAAAGGGAAAAAGTGACCTCGAGTTCCACTGCCATTTAACACACCGTGTCTCGAGAATTCGGCGAAAAGTGAGAAATGGAATAACTTAGTGTCTAAATACTATCTTCCCAGATTCCCACTGCCTCCCATCAAAGACTGAAGAAACCAAAAGAAACTAAAAAAACATTCGATCAAATAATATAACCATATTCCACTGCCATACACACCGCGTTTACATTTCATAATATAATATAAAACAATTTACATAATACTGTTTATCACTTTGAGTTGAAAGTCCATCTTCATTTGCATACGCTTACAAAGACAAGACCTCTAGTGAATTATCATGAGATTAAAACAATGGAAGGCCGTTGTGGCGCACCGGCGTAACGTCGGACTGTGACCGCGACGGTTCTGCATTCAAGTCCGTTTTGGAGTTCAATTTTAGAGATTGTAGACTATTATTTTAGATAAGTTCACAGTGCATCCACCACGTAGTTAATTAGGCAGAAGGAATCTAGTGTTAAGGCACTCCGTCCCCATGCACGGTTTTATGTGTCACAATGTCTTGTTACCAGAGGACAACGAAACGAAAATAACTCGTTAAAAGGAAATCGAAACAATCACCTTTCAACATTCGCAACAACAAATCGAACCCGTACCCTGCTACATACTAAATCAACCCACAAAAAAAACTAATCACGATTCCAGAAGACACTCCAGATCCAGTGCGGAACCAGAACAGTGGAACGCATCGTCGTCCCACAAAGTAGGGCCGAGGGCGTGCCTCGGTACAGCCTTGACCCGACCCACATAGCAACGTGCAAGCCTACTTCGAAAACCTCTGACGTAATGTTATGAAAACTCTTGTTTATTCTCCTAAATGTTTAAACCTGCAACGAAAAGAGATTGTTATAAGTTTGAATGTATGTATGTTGATTTTGTGTTTTGTTTGAAAGCTGTCTTAATCGAGAGTGTTCTTCTCCATGATTGACTCGACTCACACGCTAGAACATTATAAGCCTTTTTGGAATTATTTGATTGTTTTTAAGGGCTTTTAGTGTCTGGGGGTTTTTACTTATTATTTACAGTATTTTTGTAAATTGAAAGAATCTGAGGAACTACAGCTGGGAATTGAAAAAAAAAAGAGCCAACTCTAAATTCCACGTTTAAAAATATTTTTATCATAACTATAAATTCATATAAAATGTACGTCCTTGCTGAAATAGTAGTGGTTTTACGAAACACGATCAAACTAGGTCACCACCGATAAAGCTGTTTGAAAGGTGCCATTAAAAATATATATCGGTCGTTTAACATGTTGAAATTATTTATTATGATATTGTATTCATTACCAAGTTTATCAGTGCAGGTTCATGTCCCACAAAGTCCTCAATTTCTACTTGTAATATACGTATTTTCCCAGATAGGGTTGATCTATTGTATTGTATATAATATGGATTGTTATATTATTATCACATTGGATATTTAATTTACGATCACCGGCGCATGAACACAGCCTGACTGTAAATCTGAAGGTTATGGCTATCGTCAGATCAGTTCCCAATAAGAGGAGTTCATCATTTTCATTTACACCCTGATACCTCTCAATTATAACACAGTTCCTTGAATTTGGACGGAAAAAGAACGGAGTGTCTTAACATTAGGTTCCCTCTGCCTACCCTGCTGCGTGCGGGATACAGGGTGAAGCCGATAAGTAAAAGTTAGTAAGATAATAATACTTTAGAGGCGATAATAATTAATTATAAGTTTAAGGTCTTACGCAATAAGGTCACAAAGAAAACAAGACTGCTACGAAATTTATGTAATATTGTACATATCCTATAGCGAAGTAGAGAAGAGTTATATTTATGACACGAGGTGAATTTTTCTAGGTTATCTGAGTTAGAGAAATTTAATATGTATAATGTGCGGATTTTCCGGTCTGTTTATTGCAACTTTGATAAACGTCGCTTTGGACAACGCAAAACTTAACAAACAAACATTTAAGATAATTAAGTTCACGCTTTATTCCTAGCGGGGTCGTCCGCTGCCATCAACCTCTTCATGCATGCCTTCCGGGGGGGTATCTTTAGCAGTATCTTTGATATATGATTAGTACGATGCTAGACACCCCCAACAAACAGAGGAGATTACCTGATAACATAACTGATATTTTATCACTTTAGGTCAATTTTCACAAGTTATATTGTATATATTTAAGCATGTAAAATTACTGAGCATAAGAAAACTTTCTGTTTAGCTTCACGCTGCATGCGACACACAGCGGCAATAGCAGCGTTGAAAGGAACCTGGAACCTAGCGTATCTCGAACGACACATATCAATCTTGCCTGAGAACACCTGATTAGATGGCGCTCCGTTTTCCTTCCTCTATCTGTAGATAGATATTTTGATAGATACTGTATTTTAATATCTTTTAGAGCTTTACTGCCAATACTGGAGCAATACTGCAACTGTAAACGCGGCAGATCGTGGGTCTGTTCCCACTCGACTTAAAACATATAAGAATATATTCTTCAAAGTAGAAAATCAATGAATGCCCTAAAAACACTACAACCGATCGAAGCAAAAGCTTTAAATTATTCAGCCTAACACTTACCTACTTACCACAGATTATAGCAAAAACCTGTTTAGCGCAAATATCACTAAATCAATATAGTTATTCAATAATACAAGTTAAATAATTACACAATATAAATAATACATTATATTTATTCATCACATATACATCTAGAAGTCTTTGAAATGTCAACAAAATTAAAATAATAACTATAAAGGAAAAAAAAATAAAAAAATCTCGACACCATCAACTCTGGAGAGTATATCCTATTAGTTGAGATCATCATTACAATGAGCCCAAACCCGATATCTCTACCGTAAGGTGGTGAACAGATGGATACCCTACATATTCTAAATCATCCTTGGTCGGTGTTACCACGTACAAGCAATATTTTTAAAATAACAGGATTCGAAATATGGTACCGATCAGAGCAGCGGAAGTTGCTTACAACCTTTAAATATAAACAAAGAACAGATAGTCTACAAACTATTTATACAATAATTACACAATAAGAATAATAAAAACAGTCATACATATTAATAATTCACATATAAGTAGAAGTCCTCGTACTGGCAACACAATAACATAAAAAAAACACGGAAGCATTTTGTATCTAAATATACAGCACCTAATGTTGACAAACTTTGCTTTTTCTCGCTCGCACTTGAGCATAATTCAAATAGGTATCTCTTTCTAACAAAGATGGCTGACCTAGATGATCACGCGTCCATTAGCATAACGTGAAAAGTAATTTTAAGTTATTTTGAACATTATATATTTTTGTTACAACGTTTAATTTTCAATAACGGATAAGATAGAATAAATATAGATTCAATACCTGTGTGACCCTGTTCTGCGCGTAAAGAATGAAGTTTTTAGGTTAGTACAATGCAAAGGATAGGTAAAGGGAATCTATAGTGTTAAGATCCGTGTTATATCTTGTTACCAGAGCAAAGAATTTAAAATATGCTCGTTTACAACCGAGAACAGAAGACTTACTGAATTTGAACATGTTATCCTTTAATATATATAACCTTATACGCTTAAAACGTGTATATATTTAAGTTATACACTAATAGATTATTATATATATTATATAAAACCACAAGCCAATGTGACATTTATTTTTTTTTATTTCACATTTATCAAGTTGATGAAGGACAAAATATATTATGCATTAGGCTAAAAATATAGTATTTTACTAATAACCTGTTTTATCAAAATAAAATAGTAAATTTCAAAGGTATTTACATAACATCAAGAGGGAAGAAAAGTTGACATGTATACAGTATAATACACTAGTGAGACACACGCGGCTGCGCCCGCATTAGCTTATTTTTATATTGAAGCTAAATTATGCAAAATATTTTCAAAACTATAGCTTATGTGTTATTCTGTTGGAAAAAGCTATATTATTTTAAAAATTTCTTTTAATTCCTTTAGTAGTTTGTGCGTCGGAGTGGAACAAACATCCAACCTTTTCTAATATTAGTAGAATATGATGGATATAACTATAACTATAGTTTAAAAAGACGAAGCCGTTAGCGGAGTACTGATATAGAATAATATAAATACTTAGTATAAAAAGAACAATTAAAAATAACCTTTCTGTTACAACACGCTTTTTAACGTGTCGAGGTCAATCTCCTAACAGTGCGTTAAAATTAAGTTTGTTTGTTTGGACGCGATATTCTCGGGAACTACTAATTCCAAATGAAAAATTATTCTTGTTTTGTAGAGTCCATTTATCTTGAGGAGTGTCTACTATGCGGCGGAAAGCGGGGAAGTGTCTTAATCGGAACGTAATGTCTTAACACTACGTTCCCTGGTTCCCTGGTGGAATACAAAAATGTTCTAAGATATACAAAATAAATAAAACTAAGTGATATATTACTACAGGAAAGCTCAAAATAAACAGAAAAAAAAAACTTGTCCTGTCATGTTTTCATACAAAAACTACGCAGTTTCGGATGGTTGCTAACCGCGCAAAAGTACTAGGAAGGCATGGAACACGAGGCGATGACTCAATGCATTGAATAATGGAAAAAGGGCTTTATTATTTAAAAAATAAGGTAGCGATTCTATTTCCGGTGTAGATAGTTTCAATGACAAACAATTTAAGCCGTTAGGACCATAGTAAATAACGTTAGTTAGACTATAACATTTAGTTCTGGGTCCACAAGTGATGCACGGGTTCTGAGAAAATGCGTCCAATCAGATGAACAAAAAACTCGGAAACTACCTGTTCGAATTGAAAAAAAAAAATTTTTTATTCATCGACACAAATGTAATTCCATTGTTGAAACTATAAATGTAAGACGTTAAACTTTGGTTGATTAACAAACGAATTCCGGGACAGCAAAGTGAAATTGCTGAGCATGAGACGACACACAAAATTCCAGGATTTCCCGGTCAAGTCCCGGTTTTCCGGGCCTGTATCCGACACTGTATCATTATTCTCTCATAAAATAACAAAATGTAAAGAGTGAGAGAGAAGTGAATCCATTCTGTTTATAATAATCAATTAATACAATTATTGCGCAATTAATTAAATAAAACTTGGTCAAGTATGAAGTAGAACAGCGTGTATCACTATAACCGCGACCGTCGTGGGTTCGATCTCCACTTGAGCGGATGAATTATTATTTTTTTGCTTTAGTAGGCAAAGTATCAAAGGGCGGGGTGTAAGAAACACTACATTCTCTTTTTCTTCCCTGCTATAAAAGGATGAAAGGTGAACTGAACTGTCTTCTCTTACACTAATAAAAAAAATGAGGTGATGTAACACCATTCTCTATAAAAACAATATAATCATAATCCACAATGTAAATTATAAGCAGTCCTTTACTTACGAACGACAAAAACATGAACGACAAAAACAACTCAATTCTTTACTGAATAAAACTGAAACTCTATTAACAGATTCACCATTATACAGCACAAAATTGATATTTTAAACCATATCATCTAAGAGGTAAGGTATAGATTTGAATAATAGACTAAATATATGCCATTTTGTTACCCAACCGGAGCGTCGAATGCACTTCTACGTCAGAGCCCCCCCGAGCCCTCCTGACACAGTTCCCGCTGTTGCTAGGCTGGAAGCAGAACAGTATGCCACTTCGCGTTCTCATATTTTTGTATGAATAATGATTTAATGAATCAATTAGTGAATAACGCATAAGCGTGTCACTGTTACCGCGATGGTTGTGGGTTCAATTTCCGGAATAAAGATTTATTAATATTTTCTATGTATTTCATTTCCGCGCATTGTTGCAACAAGGCAAAGCGCGAGGTGAACCTTAATACCAGATTCCCTCTGTCTACTCTGTGTGCTATATAATAACGAAGAAAATTCATTAACAATAAATTTTCGTATAATATATAAATATCCGTGGATATCAATATTATATAAAGATAAAGAATCTTTAGTTATCTTTAGTATTCGATCGAGGAGCTTGATAAAAGATTGTTACAAAATTACTAATAACCGCTTTTTGATGCATTTGACTCTCTAATAACAAGGCGAAAACCGGCGTTAAGTTCTGTAACATAACACGTAATATCTCAAAAAGTTATTCACGCAATATCCCAGATATGGGGAATGAAGTGTTTATTATTATGCATTACCCCAGAAAGAATTTGAAGTGACAACCATCTCGTCAGATTATTTCATAGCTAAAAGTATAATAAATCAGCTGCAGCGCTTTAAAACACGTGCTCGTTTAATAGTAGATAATAAATAAATCGCATGTATGCAGCGGGCGTCGTGTGGTCTAGACGGGTTTCGATATGACGCAAGCGAACCTTGGCACGGATATTAGTACCTAATATATTTTAGAGTCTAAAATCATGATAGATAAAGAATAAATGGAAAATTATATTATCAATGAATTATCTGTGTGTTTAGGCGTAATAAGTTTGGGCTTTGGACAAAGGTCGGCCATCTTGGATGCGCGGGAGTTCCGTAGTGAGCTTAAATAGGCATATTTATCACCAGTATCTTAGTTGAATCTCTTAAGGTGCTACTTCTATTGTATACAGTTACCTCTGTTTCACCGTACACACTTCCTTGTGTGTTGCACTGCCACGCTTGAAACGCCATAAACAAAGAAAAACAATTTTTGTCACGTTTGTAGGGCAGAATGAAAGGAATTTGAACGTATGCTTTAGTGGTTAGGACACTTCACCATTTTATAAGAGTTGCAAGTTTGATTCTCGCTGCGTTCAAAATTTTATTAAAAATATTTTTCTATCAAAGCCATCGTGGCGCAGTGACACAAGTGTGTGACTGTAAACTGTAGTTCTGGCAAAAGCAAGTCGCTTGCACGACTAACGTTACTCTTTTAATTACAAACTACATGAATGGAAAGTTTGTAAGGACGTTGTTTAGACTCAAACATGCTGTTGAAACTTGGAAGTAACCATCGATTTAGTATTCAAATGTATGTATGTAAATGTAATGTATGGGGTTCGATTTCCGATTTCTATATTATATAAGTGGATATAATTGAATTACAATTTAAAAACTGCAAAAAGTTTACTTTTTATAAATCTTCTAGGCGGGAATTGGGGAACACTATGTGCCCATCTATATCCGTATGTGGGCCACAACATGAAGCTAAAAGAATATATATATATATATATATATATATATATATATATATATATATAATATATTTTTTCTATACTCCCTTCATTTCAATATAGAAGCGCATCGATTACAAAATGCGGTAATGTGGTCGGAGTTGATATTCCCCCACTCACCACAATGTTATAACAAATATAAATAATTTTATATAAACAATATATATACAATAATAAATAGCCAGTTATCGAACTAAACATTGTGCACTTTGAAATTTATACTTGTTGTTATTATAGCTTCACGCTGTATTGGTATAGCTATATATAGCTCGCTATAGCTACAGTATAAATACTTAATTTCCTCGAGTGAAAATCGAACCCATAGCCTGCCGCGTATACACTATACAGTGCACGTTTGTGCCCGTCACTGGCCCACCACCACCACGAATTAGAGTTCCGTCTAAGCATTACCCGCTCATTTCTCCCGGTTGTGGGAGGTGCGGGAGGTGCGGGCTCTACACTCTCTAACTTAGCTACATTCCCACGGAATAATGTACATATATTTTTATTTTTATTTTATTAATTCCCTCAGAATGATACTCAAACTTGCTTGCTAAGTTCCTGCCTGTCTATCCAGCGGCACAAGGGTGTGACTGTAACTCTGGGGTCGAAACAAAGGGCGGCGTTGAGTTCTGCCACTCTACACGCAAGTGGGGAACGGAATGTCTTAACTCTAGGTTCCTTCTGCCTACCCTGCTGTGTGCGGGATACAGCGTGATGCGAACTTTTTTTAATATTGCTAAATATAACACTTTTAAATAATTTTTAAATTGCATGAAGTCTAAGGAGTGCTCTGCGAGTGCGAGTAAACTGGGCCAACTCCAGTGAAAGTCTGTGACGTCACCGTAACCGACTTTACGGAAGCGAAGTATATGTTGAGAGACACTGTTTCGATTATTAAAAGAATGTACGAAAATAAAATTTGTTAAATTTTCGGACACGCTTTTTATTAGGTCGAATCGTAACTAATAATAAAATTCATGAAACCGTTTTTTTTTTAAATTTATATACAAAAATGTAAATTTTATTTGTCTTAGTTAATAAAAGTACGTACTATGATGAAAGTTGGCAGTTATACGTAACTTAGTGATGTAATATGGTGCGACATCAATGATCAAACTGGTCTGGTCGAGGACTAGGACGAGGGCCTGAACTCCTAATTAACAATTGGATTGTTGGTCATATAAACCTCCGAGCAGCGAGCATTTTATAGCACTTGTAGCAACTGCTGTAGAAACATTTATTTTTAATTATTTTAACTATATTATATTATTAACGGCTTGTGGTATGTGTCGTTTATCTTTTCCTAGTAACTGAAGTTCTTAGTAATTTTATCTACTTTTCACTAAGCGTCAGTGTGTCGACTCGAGAAGGCAACCATAAACCTGTCGCAACAAGTTGTATTTCGGTATTTATAATAAAAAGCCGATCTCAAGTCTTATAATCTTGAGATGCCGGTTTAATAATCTTCTAACAAAAACGGTATTTTAAGATTCATTTTAAGATTGGCCTTAGAGTTGAGTTCGATTCCTTAAAATGAGCCTGAGAAGACAAGACATAAACAAGACGGAATTTCTTTATTTGGATTTGGATTGAGTTACGGCTAGTTTTATATTTGTGTTAAAGTCAAAGAACTTATTCGTTTTTCATTTATTTGGATTTATGGAGGTATCCTTAAAAAAAAATTAATAAAAAAAAAATAAACATGTTTATAAATTTTAAAAACTAGGCTTACATCATTTTCCTGGATTGCCTTTTGCTTTGTTTCAAAGAAATTTTCACACTCACCTGAAACAAGAATAAAATACTATTGTAATTATGTATGAAATGCATTATTATTATTATTTATTTTTTTCCTATATAAAAATTATATTTTTTTTTTAGAGGCCGTTGTAACAAACCTTATAAGACAAAGGGACATGGAGTTGAGTTCCAACACTCAACGCCTTATGTCCCGAAAATTGGGCGAAACCTGTCAAATGGAGTGCCTTAGCATCAGGTTCCCTTTGCCTACCCTACTACCAAATAACAGCTTGAAGCTTTATAAAATCCAGAGAGATAGTGATACACTCACAAATCACTATGTAGCTATGAAATAGTGATCTGTCTACAGCATATACGACAATAGTGACGTACCTACATAAAATAATAATAATTAGTAAGTTGCGTAGTGTAAAAATAAAACGGCTACGCCCTAATGATTACGTATTGCGCCCACGCATGCCCTTTAACATATCACTTACTTCCATAGACTACTATAGTTTGTACTAATATAACAAAGCTGAAGAGTATGTTTGGTTGAACACGCTAACCCCAGAAACAAATGAAAAAAAAAACAAATTAAATAGTTTTGTTTTATAAATTGGACAATCTATTATCAAGGAATGCCATATATAGGTGATATATACATATATGATAGCACGTTAGATAGGTAGGTACCCGTTTTATCTTACAGTTACCTCAAGTATGTCATGTCATACAAAACTACTGGTTATTTGAATTTAGAAACGGGGACACAGTCACAGGTAAAAACTATTATAATAATTCAATTTGTTTAGAATATCAAAAGTTCCGCATATTAAAAAAGAAATGGATATAGAATAGAAAGCAGACACCGCAGTCCACTGGGGCTAAGTCTAAGTCTAGTCTAGTCTAGACAGGTTCAACGCACAGACGACAAAGGGCTTTCCTTTACATTAATACGATTTTTGTCTACCATAGTGGCTATTGCCCTTTTGCTGTAACGCTGTATATACGTATGCCATATAAGTATATAGATGGAACTAAGTGTCATGACACTCCTGTCTCAACGCAATAAATTATCGAGGCTACAAGGGGTGTTGAGTTTTCCCAGAACAAATAATCAAAATATTAATAATTATATCCCCAGACTCGGAATCAAACTCGGAATCAATAAAAATAGTCATACACCTGTGGCACTGCGCCACGACGTCTCTTTTATATTGTACTGGGTCTCGTATTGTCCCATGCTACAAAATTGTACGGTAACTTGAGCATAACAAATTCAGAAGATTATACATATATTTACAGAGCGAAGAAGTGAAAACAATTTATTACCATGAAAATCGAACACACAATCATTGGCGTTTGTAGTCACACATTGTACTATATTTATTTACTTTTTTTAGGTACACGATCACGACGACGACGAGGAACCTAAGAACCGAATGTTCACCATATTCTGATAAAGTTTGGTTTGCCTCGTTGCCAGTGTCCACCATCGCACGCGCGTTTACAGTCGCACGTTGGCTTCTGGTTTAATTACATATGATTATCATTCGTCAACTCATTACCTAAATAGTAAAGGACTTTGCCTACTTTACGCTACGATAGACGTGAGATGCTTATAAATTAAAATAAATATATTAAGTAAATCAATACAAGTATCTATTATAATGTATGTATGTGTTTGGTATTTAATAGCACGCAGTGGATTTTGTTAGGGTTCCGTACCCATAGGGGATAAAATGGGACCCTGATACTAAGACTCCGCTGTCCGTATGTCACCAGGCTGTCTCATGAATCATGATAGATAGTTACAAATATTCACAGAATGTGTATTTCTGTTGTCGATTTAACAAGAAATACAAAAAGAAACATAACAAAATAAATATTGATTTAAGGAGCGGAACTCAACATCTCGTTTTGTCTTGTGTCACCAGACGGATGATTCCTCCGAGTCGACATCGAACTTGCAGTCACAATATTTACAGTCTCACTGTTTCACGGCGTCACGACGGCCTCTACTAACTCTCTACTACTAACAGACTCGTAAAATATATTTTATACTTACTCCGTCCGAATAAGCAAAACATGTTGATCACCTCTCAAGTTCTTGTATTAGAATAATAGTTATTAATATCACAGCTGTACTACATATTACATATTGTATATTTTGTTTTATTTAAAAATATTTTTAAAAAATGAAAATATGTAAATAAAGATTTTTTTTGCAATAAATTAACGTAAAAATTTAAAATCAAGACACCACGCAGTGCTCAATTTGCAATATATTGCTAGTGGCAAAATAAGTTTGTCTTAGTAATATATTTCTTGTATTATCTTGCTATGTGCGGGATACAAACACAATTCTCGTTCACATTATTTGTCTTGTTACCAGATCGAGAAAGTTAAAATAAGTCATTCCCCGAACTGAAATCGAACCCACGGTATTCACGGTAAACATTGATTGGAAGGACTTAGTAATTATAATTTGAACGCTTAGTACAAGGTTCCTTCTACCTATCCAGCTTTATACAGCATGAGCTTTTTCCTAACTCTCCTTCATCACGTTTCGTGATGAAAGGAGGAGAGGTAAAGAAAACACAAGCCCACCCTCTTGAACACTTCGAACCTACTGCTACAATCATCGCGTCAACTTTTAAATTTATCAATAGTAAATAAAAATATATTTATAATAAATACGATATCATAAATCATTTCAAATAAAGCACAAAGGGAAATCTTTAAAAAAATGGGTTTAAACTTTAAAACTAAGCGCACGTCCACCCCGTGCGGCGATTGTGTGAGTACTGTACTATATTTTTTTTCACAACTACTACAACTTCTACTACTATTGTTATTCTATATTTACTAGGGTCAGCTGTTCGACTTGGAAACTTGACAGAGGGTTCAAATTTAGTTTGGGAATGTAAAAAGTAATTAATGTACTTATTTAGGAGACTATATTGAAATATATATAAATAATAAGATAATATAAATGCCGACAATGCCTGACTATACGTATATGATCTAGCAATTTCTGCGTTGAGATCCTGAAGGCA
Source organism: Heliconius aoede (assembly GCA_037355905.1). NCBI lineage: Eukaryota > Metazoa > Arthropoda > Insecta > Lepidoptera > Nymphalidae > Heliconius > Heliconius aoede. Next base: position 268,758 of record JBAIZZ010000094.1, on the reverse strand, counting down.
AGAGATAGATAGAGAGGGGAGGGAAACGATATGTGGAGAAAGTAGTCACTTTATTATGAAATAATATATTTTGAAAAGAGGAAATCATAAAATGCAATCGAATCTTTATCATATTGTTAATTAACAGTGACATGTTCAAATTCTAAATATTATTTATTCAAATAATCTTAATCAAAAAATATGAAATATCTCAATTCCTTGAGGGGAACCACAAGCTGTCGTGTCTACAGTCACACACTTGTGCCAAGCAGGTTCATTACAAATATAAAAATGTAGCTACTGTATAAACAAGAGAAACTGTAAAAATTTGCTCGATCAGCAAAACGCAACGCGAACAATCGAGTGTCTTTATAAGGTCTTTTAAAAAACTAATAAAATCAGTGCAAATATTTATGACGTATTTAAAATAAAATTATTTTGAACAATATTATGTAAAAAAACTGTCAGAAACTCCTCAACTATTAATAAACATAGCAATAAATTACTATTTTATTGAAATGAAAAATAAAATACACAATAATATTGCAAAAAAATGTTCAATAAACAAAGGTTAATATATATTGAATACATAAAAATCGATTCTAAATTAGAATACATACTAGTACTGAAATCAAATTATTTAACTTAGCGGAAGACGTCCGCACAGCGCGACGGTTGGTAACAAACTCAACAAAAGTTTATAAACACTTGCAGTTGCACTACCTGCCAGTCTAGTCTAGACGCCAGACGGGGGGTAGGGGGCTAATATAATATATTGTTATATCAAACATCTGAAGATATTTCTCGATTGGTGCATTTGGCATGGTGATGGTTGGAGGCTATAATATTAAGAATATTTTAATTTATTTCTATAATTTGTATGAAAAGAGTGTTCTACGATAAAAAAAGGCAATAAAAATAACGTCTACTGCTATATTTTCTACTTTTTTTTTATAAGAAATCATACATAAAAATCTTATAATTGAACACCATGTATAATCCAAACTATACATAAATTGTTACTGCATAACAAATAAATAATCTATAACATTGTCGCCTTACAATTTTTTATTCATGTTTAAATATAACAAAAACACTTCTGTAAGCAGCAGTGTTGGTGATAATAAATAATAAAAATATACTACAAAGGTGAGAATACATTACGATTTTGTAATAAAAAACGTAATGTATTCTCACTCTCAATATTTGAACTGGTAATAAAAATAATGATGGCTTTATGTTTTTATCCAGAGGAAACTACAGAACATTTGTTTCTCACTTTCTGTCTAATTTTCAAGACATTGCGTGTTCATTATTACAACTAAACGCTTTACTTGGTCTACGAAATATAATATCTATACTAATAAAATAAATCTAATTCTCTCGAGTGAAGAGCAAATACACAACGATCGCGTTTACAGACAGACACTGTCGCAATATATTATTAAATATATTTTCAACATGTAACACATGTATATAATACAATATACAGAATGTGCCCTGTATATCCTATTTTATATTTTTTAATCAGTAACAAGTGAGGAACAGAGTGCCTTAATGGCACTCTGTTCCTCACTTCTTGCCGAATTTTTAAGGTATTGTGTGTCGAGCGGCGGAACCCAACGGCGACGCGACGGCACCTTTTTTTTTATGTACATGATACCTTTTTTGTTGCATCTTAATTTAATATTTATACTTAAAATAATATTGTTATAGCAAAATGAAAACTATTTTACATTTTAACAAAGGATTATTGGAAATCAGGTCATTCGAAAATAGAGACTGAGTGAATCACCTTGATACCAGTTGGCCGAAACCTATTGTTATATATAAACACATGTGGTCTACATAACTGCTTCCAACAGACTACTACAAAGGGTGGCGTGAAGTTGGGCCACACATGACGCAATGTCTCGATTTCAGGCTGGAACCGGAGATGTACCAACACTACATTTCCTCTGGCCGCCCTGCTTCACACGGCATACAGTCTAAACTTGAAGAAAATCAAGTAGCATCTTAAAGATTTATAGCAGATTGTCTTAGGTGCAATACCACGTGAGACACACAAAGAATGACTATCAAAATATTACGTTTTAAGATGAACACCGCAACAATACCGTTGCCCAGTAGGTCATTAACACCGCGCCGGAACTCCTATAGTACTTTGTTGTACTAATAACGACATAGTTATTTACATTTTGAGGATATACGAAAATAACGGGACGGACGTCATTATAAAGGGCGGCGTTGAACTCCACAACACGTAATGTCTTGATAACAGAAGGTCTTAACTCTGGGTTCCCTGGTATAAGCGTAAAGCTGATTTTATAAAGGCAAAACTTACACGGATGAGAAGCGACATAGAATATATACGAGTATATACTCGTATGCATGCAAATAAAAATAAATATTTTTAAATGATAATTCTTGGTATTTAAACAAATTTTGAAATCCATCCAAGAGTTCTGAAGAAAAAAAAAAGCTTATATTGATTGTATGTAAAAAACATTATATTCGCACTTCAAATTTTTAAGCAATATTAAAAATATATATCGTAATAATACTTTGAATCTGACAGTAAACGTAACGATTACGGGTTCGATTCCCACCCGGGGAAACGGATGGAAAAAAAGTTATACCTACAAAGAGTCCACACGTAATGTCTCGAAAATTTGTCGATGCGTGGGGAACCGGGTGTCCCAAATATATGTTGTCCCTCTGATTATCCTCCCATATGCGGTATACAGCGTGAAGCTAAAAAACTATGAATAATAAGAAACAATCACAATGGGTTTTAAATTAAAAAAAAAACAATTGTTTATAACAACTAGTCTTCTACAAAAGGATTTCCAAAGACTCTAAAAACCTTTACAAATATAAACCTTTAAAAATTGCGCAAAAAACGAAAATGTACTAAAATACTGTGACCTTGCTCGTACACTGAAGTACATTCACGTTTTACCCCGGATTTGAACTGGCTGCGCAATGATGAATGAATACTATTTAAGAGCATATGGGAGTGTGGAAGTGTGTGGACTGGACGATGGTCCTAAGTTCAATTCTTATTTCGTATGAGATCAATTTAAGTGACATGGCGTGTTAAGCGGCGCAACTAAACATCGGGTTTCGGCGTATTACCAGGCCAATACAATAACGACGCCCACGCGGCGCAGTGGCACAGAGTATGACTGGAAACACAACAGTCGTGAGGTCTATTCTCATTCCTTGGAAATAATTATGATAAATATTTTTATTTTCTCGCTCTGATAACAAGGCAAAGAGATAATGAGGCGGAAAGTGGGGTACGGAGTGTCTTAACACTATGTTCTCTCTGCCTACTCGGCTACTACTACGTGTGCGGGATACAGCGTGAAGCTGATTTGAAAAACAATAAGAAATAAATAAAGTGTTTCTCGATTCACCTCAAGTTAAGGTCACGTTAAAAATAAAAAGACTGGAATTTGTGTTTAACAATCGAAAGATACAGATATAGTACTGTTCCTTATGAGTATTGACGTGTATTAAGAAATTTTAGACTCTTTTAATATGTCGACTTGTAACTGCGTAACCATTGTATCATCATGAACCTGATCAGTTATCTGATGCTTAGGTGCATACAATAATATGGAATCATCGATCTGGTCTGATGATGGACTCAGAATCCGAATAATGGAACTCTTCAGAATTTAACAATAAACCATTAAAGTTATGAACATATTCTATAGCACTTGTAGTGTTGTGTAGAAGGTCCATTTTTTTTACTATATATTATTTAAACGATTTTTCTATTAAATTTAATCAATCAAAGAATCGATTCAATTATTCGAAATAAAAAAAAGTCGATAATCCTTTTCCTTTAAACTTTTTCCATAGACTGTGAAAACCTTGTGTAAGGACAATGCGTTTCCCATTGCCCAGTGGTCATTTTTAAGATACCACGTGTAGAGCGTCGAACCCACGACCGACGCTACGGTAGCCTCGAAAGAATAACCTCTCATATTATAGCACGGTAAACTATGTGTGTACGTATGTATGGCATTAACAACTAACCTTCGAATTACCATCGAAGCCATACCATGCAGTATTGTATAATATAATGTTAAATATAAACATGTTATTCTAGATTTACACGGCTTTGAAACCTTTGACGTTAGGTTTCTTATATAGCGTGGGTAGTGGGTTTTGTTCCCTGTTGTTTTAGGTTATTTTCTATATTTATATTAAAGAAATATTTTAAGGGTAATGAGTAATATAGCTTATATAACAGAATAACACATAGGCTACAATTAAAGTAAATATTTAGAATAATTTGACTACAAAATAAAAATACATTTAAGCGGGCGAAGCCGCGTTTGGTCGCTAGTCATTTCATAACACATATATGTAAGTATTAAGTAACATGGTATATTTATACTAAGTATAACAAATATTTATATAGAATTCTGCCCTGATTGATCACGAACAGCTGCGCTTACGCAACAACATAAACAAAAACATATATACATTATAAGCAAAGCAGCTTCACGCCTTTTCCCGCATAGCAGAATAGACAGAGGGAACCTAGTATTAGAGTACAGTGTAGACGCTCCGTTCCACACGCACCGTTCAATTATAGAGACGAGAGCGTGAAAATGAAAATAATTAATTCTCCCAGTGGGAATCGAACCCACAACCGTCACATTTAAAGTCAACACCTAGCCCAACGTGCCATGATAGGCACCAATGTATATATTATACTTTAAGCAATATCTTATTATAACATTCTACTTCTATATGACGTAATATATTATAAACTCAGCAGACTGGTTGGCACTATGTGAAATGTACAGTTTTTTATAACGCTCAAACATCAATTAGTATTTAACTAGTGTTAATATTTTAAGTATAGTTAATTATTTAATTGACGTGTTTGATTGCGGCTGTAAAAGAAAGAATTATTTTCTTGAATGTCAGTTTCTACTCAGTTTTCTATAGCTTCACGCTGTGCTCCGTATATCGCAACAGAATTATGCAGAGGGAATATGATAAGTTAAAATTTATTATTGACTTCATTACAAAGTTAGATTTGTGGTAAACAATAATTCAATATAAAAATATACATTTACCCCTTTAGTCAATGACCTCTGCAAGTTCAATGACCTACGCCTAGGGTGCCGGGGTTTTTGCATTTTCTAATATCGACTTAAATGCGTAGGTTGTAGGTTCAATCACCCACTAGAGGGAGTCAAATGCTGTCCTGTCAAGGTTAAGTGCGGTGTTAAGTTCCGTTTCTTAAACTAATGTATCGAATACAATG
>JBAIZZ010000094.1:252700-263473 GCA_037355905.1 Heliconius aoede | reverse complement strand
TGCATATGATATTGTTGGGATCTATGTGTATGTATCTGTGTCCACAAATATCTCAGTAACTAAAAGTAATATAGAGATTACCTTTTTTGATTTAAATGAGATATTTCAACTTCGGAAACACTTCAAATATCATCAAAATAAGTGCAGTAGTTTTTGAGACGCATATGATATAGGTAGGTATATAGGTATTCAATAATAATCCAGTGTTACAAACAAAACTATAATTAGTTATGAAGAGGAAAATATTATTTCCCCATACAAATAACGTAGTACAAAAAATAAAATAAATTGAGTGCCGCCACTCAACACACAATGCCTCCAGAATTCGGCGGAAAGGTTACACTAGGTTCCCTCTGCCTACCTTGCTCCGTGCAAGATACAGCGTGAAGTTTATTTTTAAATAAAATAAATAGAAATATAAAACACCGTATCTAGTCCGATTTACAGTAGTAAAAGTTACGGTTGTAGGTTCAAATTTCAATAGGGGGAATAAAATTATATTCATATTTCTTCGGTCTGCTAGAGACCTAAAGACTTAGATCGCCATACAATGTCTCGAACTCGTATAGTGTGAACGGAGTATCCTGACATCCACAGCATCCTATGCTTACTTTTCAATATGCGGGATAAAGCGTGAAGCTAAAAAAAAAACAGGTTACTCGAGGTAAATGGCACATATATAAAAGCGAAATATAAAAGTCATGCTAAAAATAATCCGTAGTAAACAAAAGGGGTCAAAAATCGTCTCTATCCTGATAAGAACACAGTGCTTAACGTACGCTTTCTTTTGCAGTGATAACGAATTCAGTTTAAAGGTATTTGTTCGGAGAGACTGCGTGATTCAACACATGCATACACGTGATGATAGTTATAGCACACACACTCACACATAGCAGGAAAACTAGGAACCTAGGGCAAAGACACTCTTTCCTCATTAAAACAATTCCATTCCTCACTTTCCACAGAATTCTTGAGGCTTTGCGTGTTGATCGAACTCGACAGTCGCACTCTTTGGCCCTGCGCCACGTCGGCCTCCAGATATCTCAAATTCATTTGTTTTTTTTTGTCTTCGCTTTTTCTCTAGCAGGATATTCTGAGGATACGGATATGGAGCTCCAAACGCTAAGGTCTGTGTTATAACGCACTTTGATGGTTTGAATAATTTTTTATTCTCTATTAGTTAAATCAGAGAAATTAAATTTATTGAACGAAGGTGGAAAACAAAGTGTCTTAACATAGATTCCTTGGGCTTACCCATGTGCGGGATAAAAGGTGAAGCTTTAAAAGGTTTAACAAAAACAATGATTCCCGCTAGTGAGAATCGAACCCACAACCGTCGCGTTTACGTAACCGTCCCACTACGCGATGACTTCAATTACAGGATATGAGTAAAGACAAAAAGGTTTATAATAAAAACGGAATGAATTGCATTTTTAGTTCACATGGAGATGAGTAATGGTGTTTCTTAGTCATTATATATATACCTATTATAAAACATATGTGTGTATGTATGTTAATACCTGCCGCTTGTTCGCGGAATTGCTTATATATGCATTATATTTTTTTTATTAGAACGCGGTGTTAGGTTTCGCCGATCAACACGTAATGTTTTGAAATGGGGCAATGGGGTGGGGGTGGGGGGTTCAGTATCTCAACACTAGGTTCCTTCTGCCTACTCTACTGTATACGGTAAAAGGGAAAAGCTACAATTAGCATATATAATAAGATAAGCAATGTCATCAGTACTGTATTAGAATCAATAGCTAATAGAAAATAAAACATTATTTACAAATAATTGTAATAAATAATTATAAAAAACAAACAAGCCACGGAGAGCAGAGACTAAAAAAAACACCATTATAAAGTAGGTATGCTTTTTCCACCTCGTGTTTTATGTGACCTTCCTCCAGTACCATCAACACTGTTTTAGGAGGCCAATTGAGGTCTATTAGCTTTGTATCCTTTTTTATTTTCTTAAATGAAATTTCTTCGTTTAAATATGGATTTTATGGGTTTAAATATTAGGATTATACAAATATATTTTTTTTGGAAAAAGAAAATGGGGAGACGAATGATTTAATAATGTACGCCCTTACAGAAAACAAGCAATCAACGCAATATCAACGCACTCAGAAGATATAGGTAAGCTTTTATGTATGGGTTTTTGCTGTATTTTTATAAATTCTATAGGACATCATATGGACATACGATTATTCATGAATTCAATAAACTAATGGAAGATGAACCTGAAATCACATTACGTTAAGTAAAGTAAAAAAAATAAGTAAACCACATGTTCGAACTTACCCCACTGACACTAATTTCTTTCAAAGCTTAATAGATAATTAATATTTTATAATTTAAATGAAAAATGTTGAATGTATCATTTCCATTATATAAGCGTGATTATAGCGACTTTGAGTCTGTGGCAAAACTTCAGACACTGAGCAACTAAATGACAACGCAAAGACGAAATCACTGGACGTAGACAGTTGAAAACTGGAATGTAGATAGAGTAGACATGGGCATATGAATACGGGGGACTGGGTGGTCGTGGCCCACAAGAAAACTTTTAATAACAAGAAAATTAACACAAAAAATTAAAAAAAAACTATCTACAGATATTTTTAAGAGGGGGGCCTCTCTCCCTCGAAAATATCTCATATCTATATCATGGCCCTATAGATCGCATGACTATAGAGAAGCACTAAGGGGAACGGGAAAAAATAGATTTTTAATTTTTCAATTATTAAGATCCACGCAAACCAAGTTTCGGGCGAGTTGTTTTACCATTTAGCCTGGTTAAATAAAAAACAGTTTTAAATTTGGCCACATATGTACGTATCTCTAATTGAGCGGAGAACGGAGTGTCTTAAAACTAGGTTCCTTGTGGGGTAGGCCCCCACAATGAAGCTACACGTGTAGGCCACGCTATACGTATGCAAGGCCACGTTATTCATTTTCTTTGGCATACTACCTACGCAATATCCGTTGTATTGCCAATACTTATTAATGCTGTAATTGTTTTATTTTACATACATGGAGAGAAAAAATTATGAATATAAGCGCGACGGTTGTGGGTTCAATTTCCACTAAAGAGAAGGATTTTTTTTATATGTTAAGTTCCACCAACGCCTAACTCTACACGCTTGAAAGTGGGGGACGAAATGTCTTAACACTAGGTTCCATCTACCCACTCTGTAATTTGTGAGAAATAGCGTGAAGTAAAGTTTTTTGGTGGAAAAAAATACCGTATTATTTACTTAAAATGTAGAACAACGTATTTTAAACAAAAACTTTATCGAACGTGACTTTGAACTCAAAACCATTTCATCAGATACCTTCTAATCTCACCACGATGTTATATTTTTATTACAATTAGTTAAAACTTTCATAAATTTTAGATCTACGGTCATATCTTATAATAATATTTAAAAAAAAATTATATCTAAAGTAAAAACTAAAAAAAACATCGACAAAATGAACTGCCATCCCTTTTCAATTACATATATTGAACACTGAGCCATGAGAACTTGTTCTATTAGGTCTAAAGTTGAAAATCGTATGGTTTTCCTGAAAAGAATATGTATATGTACGTTTCTATACCCGACAGACCCGTTATAACAAACAAAAAGGGGATCGTACCGAGTACTTGAGTTCATAAACCTTTGAACAGCTGATTTTAATAAAAAAACACGCTGGAAAAACCTAGAGTTTTAGGTAATTCTGCGTAATTAATTAGTAAATTGCGACATTTCGGGTAAAACTGTACACTATTTCCTCGTAATAAACAAGCAATTTATAAAACCCGGATGAGTTAAATGGCTTTCGTTTACGTATAACATGAATGATACGTGGTTGCTTTTTAATTTAACAGTATTATATTAGATAACTTTCTAAAATTGAAACGTTTCACTTATTTAGTTGCATCAAACGTCCAATAATAATAATAATAATTGAAGTAAAAATTAAACCATATGTTAGATTTAAAACAAAGGGATTACCTTAAGCAAGCTATACGTCTCACTCCACAAAATATCACCTGGGCTATAATATAACACTGCGATACTCGTGCCGTTTCCTCTTTAAATACATAATTGCACTTAACTGTTAATTTTATATTGTTCAAAATGAATTATTTAAAACAGAAAATTTTGTTTTCGTCGCGCGACCATCCAACACAGATTTTCGTCAAGAACTAAAAAAAATGTCAGCTGGCTGTGCTTGTCTCTGATTGGTTAATCGATTTAAAAGTTACAGCTGTCTCACTCTTGCATATACCTGACTCTCTCCCGCAGAATGAAAAATCACGAAATTACTCAATTATTCATTAGTTTTTTGGATAATTTATAGAAGATTTTAGGCTTATCGATGATTTTTTATGTTTTTCCTATTTGTTTTTTAATAAACAATGTCAGATTTGCCCAATCTGAATCATATGGCATTTATACTGAAATGTCAACATTCTACGTCTCATGGCACAGCTGTTTTTGAAGGATCTTTATTTACTTAAATCAATGCAAGATGGCGTCACTCTTACATCAACAACAAGCTCGTTTAACAAAATTGAGACAAATAAATGAACATTTAATTAAAATTAGATTTATTCATCTCCATTATAAAAATTGTTTTAAATTTTTACTCTATTTGTTGAAAGTTTGACAAATAAAAGGACGTAAGTTTTTGTTATACCGTATTGGATACAGTGTTTGTATTGACTCTTTTACTTACGTTGTCTTAGCAGCCGACAATAATAGAACATGGCGTTTATACCAAGTTGTTTTGATTTAAGTTAATTGAAAATTAATGAAACATTAATACTTAATAATAAAATAAGCCTTAAAAGTAATTTTACTATATATCATATAAAACCTAGACAATATTGACGATAATGGATGCAGTTGATCTTTTAGCACGTGAAAATGAGTTTAAAAAGCTAAATAAGCAATTGGAGAAGAAAACTGAAAGTTTAATGAAGGAAATTGAAAATGTCATGGTATGTTTTTTTTTATTTTAAATACTATTTAAAAAGGTAAATGTGTTAAAATGGGATACACTGACTAATGATCCTTTTAAAGTATATATCATTATACTTTAATACCTAATCACCAACACCTAATATTTTATTTTACAGTAAGTCTCGTTACTGTAATTTATTAATTAATATTGACATTAAATATAATATTTTCTTATGAAAATATTCCAATAGTATAAGAATCAATATGAAATAATAAAAAAAGATGTGTACATTAAAGAATCATGTAATATTTTGACGTGTCTTACAAAATTATTAAACTATTTAATTGATTTATTTACAGCAAAAACAAGACATATTTTCTGAATTTTCAAGTCCATTATTACAAAGCCCAGCACATAGGCAACATCTGAAACACAATTGTCACACACCAGAAACAAAACTATCAACTCCAGAAAAAGTAACTGCAAGAAAAGAAATGAGAAATGATCTAGAAAATTCTATTGAAACACCCAAACATAACTGCAGTTGTTGCATTTTACTCCACAATAAGAAAAATAATGATAATTTAGAGTTTTTATATGCATTTGTATCAGTTAATGTCAAGGACAATGTGTTACCGCAGTCTTTATTGAAAGGTGACTTTTTATTTTAGTTGCTATATCGTTCATGACTAATAATTATATTCATTAAGGGTTAAGTTAGTTTTTTTAGCTTCAACTGTATCCCACATATAGCAGAATAGGCAGAGGGACAGATTGCCTGATTAAATAACTAATTCCCACCAGTAACAATCGAATTGACAATTTTTGTGCTTAACAAAGATATAGTCGTTATGGTTACATAGTGCAGATTCATATCCTAAATTTTTTTGTTAGAATATAATATTTTTTGTTTGCAGATAAAATAACAGTAGAAAGTGTTTGTAAGTTTCTATCTGCCAAAGTAAAATTGATGCAAGAACAAATAGACAAACTACAGTCTAATATTGAGAAAAAGGTAAATTCTTTTCTTTAGCCTTTTTTTACTAGCGTCGTTCAAACAATTGGTCTTAATATGATGTTCCCAGGTTCCTACTGACTAACCTGCTATGCGCGAAAGAAAGATAAAATAATTGAATCTAATAGACTTTTACAACTATATTTGAATAATTTAAAAAAATCTAGAATTATTACGAACTAGATGAATATATAATATATAATTATTTTAAGGTTTTAACCCTTAAAATTAAAATCGTGTATGGCGTATACACAAGGTAGCCTCAAGTTCTAACATAATCAAACAGTGGGAAACACCTTCTGTTCCCCACGTTAACGCCGAATGCTCGGAGCATTGCGTGTTGTGCGGCGGTGGCCACATGACACGCGATACGTCCAGGACACGGAAGTGACTTGGTCTGAGCTAAGTGTCTTAACACAAGAATCAAAGATTTTCTCCTCCTACCCTGCTGTGTGCAGGAGATGACGTGACGTTAAAAAAACTTGTAAATGTACTAAATTATATTTCTATTACAGGCAAGACAATGTGACAATCACATGACGCAACTGGCCGAACTAGAAAGTGAAAAAATGAATTTATTAAATAAAGCAAATTGTATGAAAGCTGAAACGGCGGACGCGAAAGCCAAATATGGAGTCGTTGCTTATAAACTTAGTGTGTGTACTCTTTTTTTTACCCCACAGTTTAATAATCGGGACCCAATCTTCACAAAGTCCAGTTAAAGTACTGTAAATATTAATTACCTATGGAGATACTTTTTTTTAGTTTTATCGATTTTATTTTTTAATATTTTTCCCCATCTTTCTTACTTATTCGTGAAATTATTTTATTGTGTGTTTATATATACTTCTTAAATAATATTTAGCATCGTTTGTTGAAATGTAATTAATAAAACCACAGCGAAAGTGTGGTCCATAATAAAGTATAATAACAGAATTGAACATTCAAGGTAAGAAAAAATTCAAAATGTACGCAGCCATTTACAGCTAATTTCAAGGCGGCCACGACTCGTTGAGCGTACTGTACGAAAATATAATAATAATCTTTAAAAAAACTTTCTTGGTTGTCGTACAGAATACAACGCCGACATTTTTTTAGAACTGTGAAATCAAAATAATTTAAATAAAGTAATATCGCCCGAATGGGGATTGAACCAAACAACACCCCTGAAACTTGTTGATTTTACCGCCATTACGTTATTTCTTAAAATGTGAGCAATAAAGAATAAATAAATACATGTTTTTTGGATGCGCTTAGGACAAGGACCGCCTGTACAAGGAGCAACGCAGTATAACAGACAAACTTACATCTAATATTAAAGAAGTTAAAGCCAAAAACGTAAGTCTTGAAGCAAGATGCGCTTCTCAAGAAGAAACTATTCATAATTTGAAACAAAAATTAGATCTTGTGACAATGGCGGAAAAGGTAATTAATATATTTTCAGCTTGCCGCTTTATCGTCGCATGCGCAGATTCACAGGTTAATTATTCTTTTTTATAATTTTGCATAATATATTTATTTTACATTACAGGAGTTCCGCGATTCAGCTCGTATTTCATCATCTTTTCAATTGAATACAATAAAAAGCTTAGAAAGTAAAATAAAAAAATTAACATCGCACACACACAAACAAACCTCGCTCATAGACAACTTGAAAAAACAAATATATCTACTTCAGACTGATAGCGCTTTAAAAGTATTGGAAAAGGATTATTTTAATTTTCTTAATCAGGATATGTAGGGAAAATAAGGTGAGAATTATTGTATATGGTATACTTATTTGTATTGTGAATGCGATTTGTGTCAACATATAGAAATTGTACAAAAGTTGGTTTTTTTTTTTCATTAATTTTACTTTCATCCCATTTTACGAAAACTGTGTGTTTAATCGAGGCATTAGCCTTGATTTAGTACATTAGATTTTTACATTGATCACAATAATATAGAGACATACTGCAGTGTTGAGTTCTGCGAATAATTTACGTAATGGAAATAACATGAAAAAAATTTTTTAGTTAGCTGAAAGAAAAATTGAAAAGGCAAACACTTGAAACTGTCAATACTTTAAATTATAAGAAAAGGATCACTTTGATTTACGATTTGTGTAAATAAAAAAAATTGCATAGTAGCGTTGCGCGGGGCATGGTATCGATAGATTACTTAAAAAACACCTCACGCTTTTATACATTACGGTATATATTTTTATTTCAAAAGAGATCTTTTTTTATTTTAAGTATTATTGTTAATTTTGCAAATTATTAAAAGAATTATCCAATATTACTTGTAACGCAATGTCTTACTCCTACAATAAGCGTGAAGCATATAGATATCCTAGTGCGATCTGAATATATTATGATACACCTAATAATAAATCAATCACCAATAAATCTAACGTCATAGCTACGCAACACGACAAGTATTTAGCATGAAGTCATTTGTGGCAGTGGGACAGATATATTGTACTTTACCGCAGTGTGACCATTTAATCAATTATATGAAATTATTTTTTTTTTTTAAATTCCTTTTTACAGTTAATATTAAATATTTTTAACTAATTACTTAAGCTTCGCTTCAAGCAGACTACCAAACGCTACGGTCTCTGTGAAAAAGGTATTTCTTTCGCCTCGTCCACTGTCCTCAACTTTGACGTGACCATCCTTTAATATCTTTGATACTGTATTTTCTAAGGTTAACTGAGGTCTCCTCGTACCTCTCTTACCAATGTACATGTAAGAACTTATATACTTGAACAGCATTTAAATGCTCGACAATAACGAATGCCACGACCGTGTCCTTTTTTACTATGATAATGAAAAATTACTATATACAGACTAACAGCGTTGCCGGTTTAAAACGAATACATTTTGAATATTATAATAATTATTTTGACTTTTGTCGCGCAACTTACGTTGACTATGGGTGTATATAAATTTCAAGATATTTTTTTCTTAGTATGTTTTCTTTGAACTCCTCAAGGAACCTACAAAATTACAGCGTTATCTCATAGCTCCAGCTGTTATCCATAACTTAGTATATGTAGGTATACGAGCAGAAGGCTTATATTTTTTCGAAGAAGTATTTAAATTAAAAGAACCGCAATACGACCACAATAAGATGAGCAAACATTAAATATTTTAAATAACAATGAATTATTATTAACACGGGACTGTCCTAAGAACACGGAAATTATACACACATTGAAATCTTAATGCCCTCAGATATCGACTGACCTCACATCGTCAAACATTACTTAGAATAACGCACAACTCTCTATAATTACAGAAGTAATTATTAAAAATGCGTATTATTTTGATTATTTTCTCTGTATTCTCCGTTCTTTGGATGGTGAACGGGGAACATATGGTTGTGGGCAATGTGGCGAATAGAGTAGTGATGGTGCACCATGAGGAGGTCAAATATAATCCTATACCATTTATAAAAAGAGTGAAAAGTTTCTTCTATTCTTCTCCGCAGAATAAAGTTATACAAGTGAGTTCTTTTTTATATTTTCTCATCTGTCAGATCATAGGCATGAGTATGGTCTAATTTTTTTTATTTAAATTATCATTATCTTAGAAAAAAATTAATTTCAATAAGGATCCGTCATTAATTTAGTCTAAAATTGGTTTCAAAAAGCTAAAACTATGAGTAAAAAATATCTGGTTTTATTTTAAACCTATTCTTATATGCATTTGGACAAATTTAAAAGAGAGTTATATTTTAAAAAAATACATGTATAATCTGTTTATTGGCCTTAGCTGACATTCCATTATAACTTAATAGAAACCAACTAATTTACCAAATTTAATAAAAGTAGGTAATGATTTGGTATATTATGATGTTAGATGTCTCCACTGACGAAGAAGTATACAATGTCTTAAAATATACAAATAGTTTAGAACAAAGTGATTTATCTTTGATTTACAATTACTTTACATTTCCCCAACATGTAACAGAGTGATCAGGGATAGCCTAGATTCAAAACACCACATTATTTCCGTCGGTTCTTAGAGATAGAGAGATCTTCTTTTTAGAGATTTAGCGTTGCGTTTTTAATGAACAATTTTATTTCCAGGGTATCCAGGCATTAGACAATGCTCACAGCAAGTCATCTGTGAACGTGACGGCGGGTGGTGTCGGCAAGAGTTTTGTCAACCTGAGGTTTAAAAGTGAAAGAGGAAGTGGCTTGGACTATGATGTGGGGATATATATGTTTCCTGATTACTTATAAATTACAAATCTATTCTTAAAGAGATGATTTAGTCATATGTCTCATTTGTCTTTGTTCTCAGTCTTTCCTTATGTCTATATAAAACAGTAGTAGACTGTAGAATCTTATTGTCTATTTACTTGAAATATACATTTTACAAGTAAATTAATAATAAGATTGAGATTAAAATTAAAAAATAATGCCAATATTATTAATATAATTTTTTCTTTTAGGGTTAAGAAAATAGATTTTATTCTGTACACTCATATAATTAATGTTATTTTAACTTAAAATATTAAACATTTTCTATTTAATTATACTTAAGTCTCTACCTAAGTATAATTAAATAGAAATTATAATAAAAAATTGTACTCTTCTGGACTATATTCTAAATTCTGAGGTTTATATAATTATTATTTTAAAAAAATTGTGATATCTCTAATTAATCTTCTGCTCGTTTAATATAGTCTCACAAAACAGCCTGTAACGTAGAGAATTTATTTGTTTCTTATTTTTATAATTGATATGAATATAATTGAAAATAGTTTGGGTGTTTTTTATTAAAGGAAAAACTATACAAACCGTTAAA
>JBAIZZ010000094.1:220991-252600 GCA_037355905.1 Heliconius aoede | reverse complement strand
AAGCAAAGCGATTTCTGCCACTCAACACGCAATGCCTTCAGAATTCGGCAGAAACTGGGGAACGGAGCGTCTTAACACCGAGGTTCCCTCTGCCTACCCTGCTGTGTGCTGGATACAGCGTGAAGCTGAAAAAAAAATGATCGTATATATATCCATATTTTTTAAAACAACTAATAAAGATAATATTAAATAAATATTGAAGGTGTTTGAACGGGCAGGGCCGCGTTTACGTCACCAGTATAATATAATAGTAAATACATACTTGAGCAATGCGTCGGCGAGAGCGCGGTGTTCTCTCGCGTGAGCTTTGAGAATGGCTTTGGCACGCTCGTAGCTTTCTGACAGGATTTTCTTAATTTCTGCGTCCACCTGATGGAGGCAAGTACAAATATGGTTTAATTTTTGATAAAATTTTTGTTTTTTATCATAAGTATCAAAGTAATTTGGGGGTCTATTAGCCTCCTCCAATACTTTGCACTGTATTAAAAAATCACATAAAGAGGTAAACGAAAGGACTTAATAATTATAACAAATTAGCCGTATCGTATAATACAAATGAAAATGTACAAATAATTCATAAATGAAAAATCTTAAGGTATAGTCTAGCTGTTTGTGTCGTTTAGTGTAGTCTGCTAGTAGCGGCTAGTGTGTCACCTGATGGTCTACATGTGCGTTGCCGGCCTTTACAACAGGTAGTATAGCGTAGACTTGTGTATAGTAGTGTAGGTGTAGTTTATTGTATAGTGTAAAATCTCACCATCTCGCTGGTGCCGGGCCCGAGCTGGTCTCCCTGCGCGCGGGGAGGCTCCAGCGCCCGCAGCCCCACCTTGTCGCTCATGCCCCACTCGCGCACCATATGCCATGCTATCGACGTCGCCTGCTTCAGGTCCGACGACGCACCTGCCGTGTCGTTTAATATTAATAATAACTTTGTAAATGTCAAGAGTTTGTGTGGTTGTGTGCACCTTGGGAACTATTTATTCTATTTGAAATATACCTGTGGTCTCAGTTACCTCAGGCACTTGAATAGAAAAACATTGAAAAAAAATCAAGTGTTTTATATAATATGTTGTCTTTTTAAGCTGAGTGTGAGTTTTTGAAATACATTTTTCAAATAAAAAGAAAATCTATGTTGTGAGGTAATCATTGTTTCTTCTAGTTAGCCTGCTATATGCGGAATACAGCATGAAGCTACTAAGTATACTCGTATTTCCCTAAACTCCTCACCAGAAGTGATTTTATCAGGTCCAAAGACCAGTTCCTCAGCAGCTCTGCCGCCCATCATGGTGTCCATCATGGCCAATAACTGTTGTTTAGTTACATGGTACCTGAAAATTGATCATGGGGCTTATTACTAACTCAGAGATGTTACTTAATATTTAATTGAGATTAAATTGATATAAGCAATTTATAAAAATAATATTGGAAAAATGTTTTGTCGCAATTATAATTTAATATATTATACATTTTCCATCACATACAAGGAAAAACGATCCACTAGGTTTTGAACCCAGAACTACTACAGTTGATCACTATTGATATACATAAACAAAGAAATATTATATTATACAATATAAACAAATAATATTATACCTCTCCTTGGCTGGTATGTACGCCGTGTGTCCCAGGGAAGGACCTCGGGGGATGATTGTCACTTTGTGGAGGGGATGCGCATCCTAAAACGTACAGAGCATATTAAATACATTATTTTATATTTTTTGTTTTATTCTGTAGCCTTATGCTGTAGGTGTCTAGTGCAGTAGGCAGACGGAACCTGATAATCTTGTGTTAATGTACTGTGTTTGTACACTTGTGTATATACAATTATATCTCCTCCCCCTCCATTCACCCCCATCCCCACTAACCTTAGTATAATAAGCCACAACAGCATGGCCACCCTCATGGGCTGCAGTGATCTCATTAGCCTCATCATCAGGCAACCTGGTCCGCCTCGGGGGACCCATCAACAGCTTATCCCGGGCCGCCTCCAGGTGTAACATATCCACAGCACCTGCTCCCTCAGCAGCTGCCCTCACAGCGGCCTGGTTGACGAGGGCCTCCAGGTCAGCCCCGGTGAGCCCAGTGGTGCCTCGGGCCAGGGCCTCGACATCCACTGAGGGAGACGCTGATACTCGGGATATGTACATGCGGAGAATTTCTAAACGGCCTGTGTAGTCTGGTGTTGGAACTGTTACCTGAAAAGAGAAAAAATAGAATAATAAATAGTATGTTAATGTGAAAGTTATCATGTTACTCAAATATTTGCTTACAACTATCATATAGATGTGTAATATATGTTATAATAAAATATAAAGTTTTTGTACTAATAAAATATAAACATTTTGTACTTCCTTTTACGAAAATTACTCAAATGGAAGAGTCTGAGACTTACTGGTTATGTAATATATATATATATATATATATAGTTTAAGGGCTTTCATGCAATCGGTCTTCAGACTAGGAGTGGATTAGTCGAAAGAGTGGTAGTGGCAGGTGAGGTTAGATAGAAGTTTCTCATAAATAGTCAACTACTGTGGCGTTTGCGAAATGTAGCGTCTCTTAAGCAGACTTGTGGTCTGGCTGAGCAATTGGGTAGCCACTGGATGTGGAACTGGTTTTATATTTAGATTTTTTCTCTCATTCTTCACTGTATGAACAGCCAAATGTTCATGGACAATTTTCTTCTTTTTTTTCTTAATGGGAGAGGATAAGGCAAACGAGCGTTCGGGTCACCTGATGGTAAGTGATCACCGCCGCCCACGATTCCGTGTAACACCAGAGGAGCTACTGGTGCGTTGCCGGCCTTTAAGGTGGAGATCTAGGGCGCCAGGGTCCGGCATTATCTAATGCGAAACGCAGGGGCAAGTGCCACTATTTCACGCCGGTTTTAAATGCCGGGGGTGGTATTAATCCGGCCGAGTCTGCCCATGCGTGTTGCCATTACTGGCGACGTGACTCTACCACACGTACTTTAGTCGCCTCTCACGACACTGACAGTACCAGGATGATCCTATTCTAAGCCAGGATCACACGGCGGAAAACTATGTTTTATTTGTAGAGTAGATTTTTATAAATCAGAGTGAGTTGGTCATTTTTTTTGAGGATGATATTTTGTGTTCTTTGAATCATCTGTATACTACAATCACACGCAGAGCCCCATAGCGGCATACCGTATGAATCACTATCTTATGTGCTCATTTCTAGAACCACGATGCATAGAAATATTTTAAATTAATTATATAAACATTACACACACTACCACACTGCAATATTTAATTATGTTCTATACACTTTAGTGTTGCTAAGAAATAGCTTATAGTACGCGCCAATTTGTTCCTAAATAAAAAGTAATTTACAATACAAACAAAATACAAATACAAACTATCTATTTCTATCAATCAATCCCACCATCAGGATGAGAACCCCCACCAACATTACCTCCACATCAAACCGCCCTGGTCTCAACAAAGCCTGGTCCAGGTCATCTCGTCTGTTAGTAGCGCCCAACACTATCACACCCTCATTCTGATGGAAACCATCCATCTCTGATAGAAGCTGGTTGATTGTCTGAAAGAAAACATAGAAATGTTTATAGACAAATATTTTTATATAACAAACGTTGTTTTAAACAAATTATTTAAGACTAATGTGCCGTACTGGAACAGCGTCTCACTATAAACGCGACAGTCGTGGATTCAATTACCATCCGAGAAAATTACTTTTGCGCTTTCTGTGTTTAGACAAAGTGTGTTGCAATCTCCGCCGTTAATAATACGAAATAGTGGTTGAAAACTAAAAAAAAAAATACCTGATTAGCATAAGGATGTAAAACACTGTTAGTCCTTTTGGCTCCGACCGAATCTATTTCATCTATGAAGATTACACAGGGTGCTCTTTCCTTTGCCGCTTCTAACAAAGAAAAACAAAAAAAAATATAGTTTCATTTACTAAAATACGAAAAATCATAGCCAATATACGATAAGAATAAATTTAAATTGTATTTTTTTTTTTGTTGTTCGATTCCCACTCAGGTCAATGAAAACCAGAGTGAGGAAATAAAAAAATATTTTTTTTGACTCGCTGCAAAGCGCGGCGTTGACCTCCGCCACTCAACACGCTATGCCTTGAGAGTTCGGCTCCCGCCGAATGGGAAACTGAAATGTTAATACCAATACCTAAAGAAATGAATCAAGTTACCACAACAGTTCAGACATAGGATTTTTTTTCATTTTACGATTTTTATCCACCTGTATTTCGTGTGACGCACACATACACATAATACTACAAAGCGTTAGTGTGCGTGTTTACGTCATACTTTAATATTTGTTTCGTTTGAAAAAATCTCTTTTTTGTGCATGGGATTTTTTTATTCTTAATTATATAAGGCTTTAATAGTTTAATAGAGTGTTGCTTACACTTCCACCTGCATAATAATTCTCTCTTATATACAATCTCTCTTATATATTATTTATAAGAGAGTTAGAATAGAATAGAATTCTATATATAATATATATATTTTTTAAATAAACTACTCACTAAACAAATCCCGCACTCTTCTCGCCCCTTGTCCCACCAGTATCTCATCGAACTCGGGACCTGCTGCATGGAAGAATGGCACTCTAGCTTCACCAGCTACAGCACGAGCTAGTAGGGTCTTGCCTGTCCCAGGTGGTCCCACTAGGAGCACCCCCTTTGGCAGTTTACCTCCTAGCGAGGAGAACTTCTCTGGGGACTTGAGGAACTCCACCTGGGGAAGAAAGTTGATATAAAAAACCTAGCAACCGAAAGACTGCTTTGCACGCTTTAATTTACTTTAAATTAAAATCATCTTCACGCTATATCGCACACGCAGCAGGGTAGAGGTAGAGCTAATATAGTGTTAAGACACTCTGCTCCCCACTTTTTTTTCAGCTTCACGGTGTATCCCGCATACAGCAGGGTAGGCAGAGGGAACTTTGGTGTTAAGACACTCCGTTCCCCACTTTCTGCGGAATTTGGAGGTATTGCGTATTGAGTGGCAGAATTCAACGTTGCGCTTTGCCACGACACCAGAGCGAAGAAAATAGAAATATAAACGTAAATCAATATTTCACTTCCTCGAGTGGGAAACGAACCCACTACAGTCACACTCTTGTGCCACTGTGCCACGGTGGCCTCCTTTTACTTACTTGACTATTCTATAAATGGTACAACATATTTACATATAATAAAAGTAATGATTGGACACGAGGGTGGTATTAGGATTTAGCTCAATTGGAGTTTTCAGTCCAGACTTTCACCAGATTGTTCCCACTGACTCGAGGTAAGACAGAGGCACAGTCGTACCGTATACCGTATAACCGTTGAGCGTAGAAACGTGAAATTTAGACTTGTTTATTTTCAAATATGATTGAACACGTGTTTCGTAGTTTTTTAGAATTCACCCCCTAAACTGAAAATATTTTCATAAAAATTTAATAAATTCGTTAGAAAAACATCGATGTTGAAATCATAATAAATGTAGATTATACTTTTTACGCAT
The DNA here is from genome assembly GCA_037355905.1 of Heliconius aoede. Lineage (NCBI taxonomy): Eukaryota > Metazoa > Arthropoda > Insecta > Lepidoptera > Nymphalidae > Heliconius > Heliconius aoede. The sequence goes on along the minus strand of JBAIZZ010000094.1, from coordinate 247,079 downwards.
GATTTGATATTAAAATAATTAATTAAATTATCATAACTATTTACAAATAGTTTCTAAATAATAATTTATTTCATATTGAGTTTTCGTAGATTCCCATAATAAGACTCGTTCTATTAATATTTTATACGATTTTGTATCACAATAATTAAACAAAGGTAAATAAAAATAAAAACCTTAATTAAAAGTTTAAAAATTCATATTCGACTATGATCTATTACAATGATTTTTAATTATCTGTGACTGTAATGTGTAACAAAACCGCGGCGCGGCGCGGCTGTCTAGTCTTATTGTTTACATTATTTTGACGTCTTTAGATTTTGAGTGATTATTAAGTTTTAAATAATTTAGATGTGTGACTTTGTTAAATTTATTCGTCTTTTGCTTGTGTATAACGTGTTCTTATTGTTATTTGCATTATCATTATTTGTGTTTTAGTGATATTTACTTTATGAATTTGGACAATTCATTTTTTTTATTGGCGGTAATTTAAATGCTATGAAATTTTTAGACCTCATATGTAACCAGAACATGCCGACCAGATCCCCCTGGACGTATATCGTAATATGTTGTGGAGACGAAATTTATGCATTCAAGAACAAGGGAGACACTTTGAAAAAAAAATCTAGCTCTCTATTAAATAAGTAGACAAATAAAACGATAAATGTGAGAGTGTGTTGTGTGCAGTATATTAGGAATACAATGTGACGTTAATTTAATATCTCTTCGCCGCCATCAGCTACATACTCGCACCTCCACTAGTTGCTGAGACTCGATTTCTTGAATGAAATCTGTGCGACGTTGCCGCTGTGACAGGTAAATGAGTATTTATGTTACACTTGTTTAATTTAAAACAATGATTTTATTGTTTATTTTGTTTGAAAACATCACTTTTCATTTTTGGAACTTTTTCATTTTTTATTGTATTAGGCTTTTATAGAGTAGCTAAAACTGTGGTTTCATTCAACAAAGTGGTGCTGATACTTCCACTCCTGTATATATATTTTTACCTTTACACTGTATCTTAAACATAGCAGAGGAAATCTGAGAGTCTAGTGTTAGGACATTCCATTAAGACACTTTTATTTCCCACTATCAACCAAATTGTGAAAGCATTGCGTGTGACTGCCGAATCTAAACGCCGCGTCTTGTATTGTTTCGTTCTTCAGAGTTCAGAGCTAAGAAGTAGGTTCCCGGAGTAGGAATCAAACTTATAGCCTGTCGCATTTACCACTATAAAAACACTTTTAATACTTATAACATAATCAAAATGCAACTAACCACATCCTTCAGCTCCTGTTTAGCCTCATCCGCACCCTTCACATCGTCAAAGGTCACAGAAATATCCTCAGGGTCCACCTCAACCTGGTTGCCGAGCTGGATCCTGGCCATGTTGAGGAATTTATACTTATTATATGATAGAGAAGTATAGTTGTTTCAAATATGAGGTCTCTGATTTTGATAATTTTCCAATATTTTAGACATATTTCTAGGTCTACAATATTATAAAATAGGTCTCAACAACTAGGTTCTCAACAAAATTATACAATATTCTGATCCTACAGTGTTTCGTCTATACTACAAACTTATAAGTGACAGGTGGACTTGTACTCTTTCAAATCTCATTGAACCAATTTGGTTAAACACTTCTTACACTGTACAATTTTAAAGACATTGAGTGGTTGAGTTGTGAAATTCTACACTGCGTTTTGACATGAGTGATTGTCATTTCTTACTTTCTTTTTCTTCAATACATTCCCCCAAATGGGAATCCAATCCACAACCACACTGCCACAACAGCCTCAACTTTAATTTACAATAGAAATTAATAAATAAACATTATGTAAAGTTACCGGAAAACGGTTCCGCTGACAGACGCCATAAGACTGACGAAGATGGCCAGAAACAATACAATAGTCAACAACTGTTGAACCAATTTGAGATATTTCGACGCTTTAGTACCGCGTACGTTTTCCGGATGTGAACCTGGGGACGAAAAATTTAAAATGTATATTGTGATTAAATAAAAGTTATTATATAATTCCTCCTAGTTTCCTAAGTCTTTCAGGCCGTCGTGGTGTAGAGGCCCAAGTGTGCGATTAAAAAAGTGGTTCTCACTCGGGGGAATTGGGATGAGAAGACAAGCAAACAAGCAAGCAACTAGGTTCTCCATCTATCTGCCTACCCTGCTATGTGCGGGTAGCGGGGAAATAATAAAAAAAATAATCATGTGTATTTTATTTGTCAACACTTGAACTTTCTTGCATCTTTCTCGATCCAACCAAAATTCCTTGGATCCAATGACAACAAAATATTGTAACATCTTGGATACAACCTTTAAATAATAAATAATAGCATAAACTGTTGTGACACAGTAGCTTCTAACTGTAAGTACAACAGTTGTGGGTTTGCTTCTCACCAGGGAAATAATTATTTTCAATTCTTCGCTGTTTCTTTATATCTTAAATACAACAAATCCGCTTATAGTCTGGCGACTGATCGCGGATAGCAAAAACAAAAAAAAAAATTCTTCGCTGTAGTTACAAAAGTGATATGGAAATACCCCAAAAAATGGGCAGTATATGCGGAACAGATTATCTTAACATCAGGTTTTCTCTGCTTATTATGCAATTTGTGAGAAACAAACAATTTGAATAATTTCTTACAAACCTGCTAAATAACCTTCTGCAAATGCAATTTTAATTTTATCTTTTTGCTGATGAGTTAGCATTGTGTCTTCATTCAGAAGTTTCTCAAGTCGCGGAGCCACATCTGGACCTAGAGTCGGTTTTTCAGCATTTTCTTGTACATTTAGCCCTGGAAAATTAATGAAAAAATTTAAAAAAAATGGAAAATTCAATATATATATATATACCCTACTTAACTTTAGAACACACAATTTGAAGACATTAGAGTAAATGGATGGAACCTAAACCTGCCTTTTGTGATTAAACTAGGGCAATAAAAATAATTTAGCTACAATAGTTCATTGTTCATAAATTTGAACATGCAAGGAACAGCCACACAGTTGTACAACAGCCTCAAATATTTGTGATCCCAATATGTCATGTCATGCAAAATGTGAACACAGCAAAAATCAAGCTACAGAGAAGAAGATTGAAATAATTTAAGCCACAATCTCTTATATTACCATTTTTTTTTGTTTCTAAATAATGAACATTTTTACTTCCAGATTAGAGGTAATTGAATAACTGATAAAGAGTAAGTAATGTAATAATCCACACTCTCTTGTGTGAAAAATGCTATAAAAGCGCAAGTTGGAATTAGTAGGAATTATAATAAGCTCTGTAAATATTAACACCCAAGTCTGTGGTCCCGGCTTAGAATAGGATCACCCTGGTACTGTCGGTGTCATAAGAGGCAACTAAACTACGTGTGGTAGAGTCACGTCGCCAGTAATGGCAACACGCATGGGCAGACTCGACCGGATTTAATACCACCCCCGGCATCTTAAACCGGCGTAAAGTAGTGGCCTTTGCCACTGCGTTTCGCATTAGGTAATGCCGGGCCCCGGTGCCCTTCATCTCCACCTTAAAGGCTGGCACCTGTGGCTCCTCTGGTGTTGCATGGGGTCGTGGGCGGCGGTGATCACTTACCATCAGGTGACCCGAACGCTTGTTTGCCTTGTCCTGTCCCATAAAAATAAGAAAAAATATATATATTCAAGGAAAATAATAAGAAGAGATCTTTATGTATGTACTGTTGTTATGATTATTATTAACAAGTTCAATGCAATCTCATATAAATATGTCTTACTAGAGTAAGGAAATAAAAATACTTCATTTCCCTACTGTGAAACAAATCCACACCCACCATAATTACATCTTTAGTCTCATATTGTCCCACTGCACCACAACTGCACACTACAATGACTCAAAAATTGGCAGCACTTGGGATATAGCATGAAGCTAAAGAAAATATTAAATGGTCCCACTTATAATAAATGTTAAATGTTCCTATAAACTACATGAAGATGTTACTTTTGGAATGTCAAATACCGTTGCGCCAAGCACATCTTAGTACACACAACTATACTGACCGAAGAACTTACGCAGTCTATTTATAAGATTTGGGTTCCGCTTCAAATCTGCATGAATACCTCTCTCAGTTTTAAAACCTCTGACTTGTACATTATATTTGAATGAGTTCTCTTGTATGCTCTTGGTAAGTAAGCCAATAAAATTGTCAGTGAAACTAATCTTTCTATGTTTGCCTCTAAGGTCAACAGTGACTGCAGGTGTTGACCATCCATTTTTGTTCTTTTCAAAGGAATTTGATGATATATGTGATATTTTTCGTACTGATTTCAGATTTGGTATGTGTTTTAAAACAGCTTTGGAGGTCCCGGCCAGGGGGGCCATAGATCGTACGTCGAGTTTACACATCTCGTCTACAGCATTGTTATCTATATGACGTACAGCTTCCTCGAGACTCTCTGGGCAAATTGTTGCATCATACACAAAAACTGAGCTCTCTTTACCATTCACACTCTTATTTGTAACATTGTTATGTTTTCGTTGTCTAAATAAACTTGAATAACGTGAAGACAACTGGCTGAAACTAATAAGAATCTGCAATAACAAAAGGTTATAATGACAAACTGTTTTCAAGAGATTGTCATGAGTAAAACAGTATTTAACGGATAAACAGCACTTGCCTGGTTTTGTGTGTTTATAGAATTCAGTGAGAACATGTTACATGTATGTGAGATATGTTTTTATTTGTCTAAATATTGCACTAGGTAATTTTGTAGGCAAGCTTTTATAAGTCCTGACGTCAATCCGCTGAAAAACATGGCGAACTATGACTCGATTAACAGAGATATCGATACTAGATAACACAAGAATATGATTGAAAATTAATTTATAACAAATTACATACTAGGATATCTATAGAAAAATTACAAAAAATACATATTATAATATAAAATAAATAATTATTGTGATGTTTATATCGTAGCGCAGTTCAGGTTTGAGACTATAAATTATTTGTCTCTTTTACTGTACAATCTCCTTCGTGTGTTCTTCATACGTGACATTGGCGAAGTGATTAGTGCTCAACTGACACGCTCGAAGCGCCTTAAATTAAGAATTGAACTGATTATAAATTATATTTAAATTTAATTTGGAAATATTTATTTATTTCTCTTATATTTAATTTGTTATGTTGCTGTTGTTTCTCATGTTTAAGTAGCTTTATGAGACAAGAAACACTGACATAAAAGACAGGGTAACATTTCAATTAATTTTTCTTGCCTTTCGCGCAAATTTCGAAATACGCGCGAAACTTTTAGACGTTTCGTTATTCTAAAAAAATCCTACAAACAAAATATTCATATTCAGTAGACGGTGTATCTACTGAACTAGTGATTCGATTAAAATATTATCGAATCATCGAATGACGTATATAGAGTTTAATCCAAAGATTAACAATAATCCGATTAATATCTATGAATTGAGGTTTAAAAAAAAATAATATTTCATATATAGTTAGTAACGGCACTAGTATCAATATATACATTTATTTATTTTGTTTCGTAAGTTATTTTTTATATTACTAAAAATATTCTTTCATAATTTATACACTTATATAGGAATGCTTTTAGAACGTAAACTATTTAATCGACTCTACTTACTCTATGGTATATTTGGACAGTAAATTCCAAAATGGCGACGAGCGATGACGAGCCTATGCATTTATATGAAGTATTTCAAAACTGTTTTAATAAAATAGCAAATAAACAACAAGGTGAGTGAAATAATGCATACGGTGGCCGTTCGCGCGTTCCTCAAACGAACATTGGCGGTAAAGTGCAGTGTTTCATTGTGAAATTTAATCGAAGTGTTTGCGTGTTATGCCATATTATATTCAGTGTAGTAGCGGAGCAGCATTTTTACAAAATTCAACAAAAACCTTCGTGTAGGTTTGTTAAAACCCGTTTCCTTTGAATCGTACATGTACAAGAGCCGGGCTGGTGTGATTATTTATAACTTATTGTCGCTATATAGTCTTACAAAGGCTATGTTTTGGTTGGACAGACGATTGTCAAATATGCTGCCCATTGTGCTCACTAAGCTTAATACAATTTATTATTTGTACATTATTTATCATTATACACTTGTTAATTGAACTCTAAATAACACATTATACGCTAAAATTATAAACGTGTCTTAACAGTTCGCAGTCAACAATGGCGAATAAAAGAAAGCATCGTTATATTTTTTTATACATTGAGCTTAACGCGTCTTAGATATACTGAAAGCGTGTGTCGCGATCCGATATAGATCGCAAATTACAGTTTTTATGTTCTCTTTACGCTTGTGTTTACAATTAGAATTTGTTTATTTACACGAACACCGCGCTCTGCGTATTAGGACCTACTATTGTACTATACTATATAATTTTGTATACTCGGTAAAGTTTTTTTACATAAACAATTGAAAATTTAAATGTTTAAAATATTGTAATGTAAACAGTGGTGGGATAACTGCTGGATTCTATACTTACTGTGTGTGCTATCAAGAATAAATTATGTTTACTGGTCCATTTTAAATGTCATGTACATAATCTTTGGTTATTTATACATTTTCATGGACCACATAGACAAAGAAGATTGGTAGCTATAATTTCATCTTCAGTTTTGAGACCGTTTGAAATTGTCTACAATAGTAAATTCTGTGAAAAAAAAATCAATTCAAACAAGTTCCTTGAGTACAAGATAAATATGTCCAACCAAAGAAACTCTTTCAAAATCTTTGTTAAATATATATTATTATAGTTAACCAAAAGTTGAACCTCCACCCTCCTTTGGGTCACTGAACAGGAAAATCTAAATTTTATCCTCCAATAGAGTGGACAAAGTTGCAATAAGTTTACATTCTTCATATTAAGATCAAGGCTGATTTTATTGGCGCAATAGAATCTATTAACTGTCATATCAATGTTGAATTTATTGAATGTGGATGTACCGTCTAATATATACCTTTATTTATACTAATATTATAAAACTGTAGAATGTCATGTCAGTCTGTTTATCAAGGAAGGATTATACATTTGAGACTACAAATATGTTGTATTTCAATGATTTGTTTTATCAAATGATACAAACCTTTTATTATTTATCAATTACCATCAATATCAATCTACTATTTGGAGTTGAAGAATTATTTTTATTTTGGACAGTCCTTTAATGAGGCAGGCTGCAGGCATAATGTTAATTATTTTAATGCAGCCCATTGTTTCAGGGTTGTTTTTGTTATTGTTGTTCTCTGTTTATAATGTTCCGAGTATGCCAGGTTTGACAATTGTACTAGAACTACCTCCTACACTTTTAGTATGTCATGTATCTTCGACAATTGACCATTGTTACGAAACATCTAGTAAAAGCTGGATTCTCATGCTGCAGGATAAAGCAGAGAAAATTTAAAGGCAAGGCATTGTATTTTCCACTTTTCATATAAATGTGAAATATTGTATGTTGAGTGACAGAATTGAACATTGCATAAGCAGGGATATATAAATAATTTCCACAACTACCATTGTTCATACTCTCTCACTGCACCACTATGCCTACCATAGTTAAAATACTCTGATATACAGTTCCCACCAAATTTCTGAGACATTTCCTGATGAGTGTTGAGCTCCATGCCTCGTTCTGTCTAACAGAGCAGAAACATGATATAGAAAACATAATCATTCCTAAAGGAAGATTGAACCCACAGTTATCACGCTTAGTATCAGGCCCTGTACCAGGACGGCCTCTGTCAAAATATAGTATACATCTACAGAATTATATTTTGAAACAAATATGATTAAACTATAAAATTCAAGTCAGTCTTATTTGATTGAACACACCTGTGTTAATATTGTAATAACATGTTTTTATAATATATGGATATTAGTAGTAGGGAAAACTGCACTTCTTTTAGTTTACTTACTAGCTTAAATGTAGGATAGTTATTATATTCCATGTGTACCAGGCTAGCCAGAGAAATCTAGTGTTAGGATGCTTAAGTTCACCCTGCAAAGCCCAATTTTTTGAAACAAATGCTGAGTGGTGGAACTCAATTTTGCCCCAGTTATTACTAGTACGCGAACATGAAATTATAATTATTCCCCAGCGCAAATCAAACCAACAACTGCAGTGCTTGTATACATTTTTATTCTAATATATAATTTTTTTAAATGAGAGGTACTAATTATGAAAATTTGTCCTTGTCTAAAATTAGAACCTCCAACTTGCATGTTGCTTAGTTTTATAAGGAACTAAATATCTTTGGTAATAGTCATAAAATAAATTCTTCTAAAATGACTCAAACACTTAAGCTTGTTTATTAAAGGTGATTGTATCTGAATAAATGATAAACCAGTAAAATGGAAAGGATTCATTCTTATTTTATTTTGGCCAGTCGTGGCGCAGGGGCACAAATGTGTGACTGTTATCTTGATATGGGTTTGATTCCAACTCGAGGAAAGGAAATAGAATGGAATGCTTCAGAATTTGGCGGTAGGTTGGGGATGGAAGCATCTTGACACTGCGTTCCCATGTTATCTCTGCTATATGCAATATACGATGTTTTACAATTAGTACAGTTATTTGCAGGGAACTTCACATTGTATACTGCATATTGACCCATGTTCCCGGGTTCCCATGTTCTCTCTTTATATATATATATATATACACCTTCGTGTTCTTTTATAGAGTATATGAAAGTATAGAGGGTTTTCTTACGCAAAAAGCTTTCTCACAGGTCTCTAATGAATGTGGTCAAATTATATTATGTCTGAGCAATCAGTGTGTGTTCATCACAATGGGATTGTATCTTTATAAGGCTGTTGGCCTTATATTTTTATGAAATTGTTGTATGGCATAAGTTACAAAAGTTTAGTATTGGAATTTCCATTACAAACAAAAATCAGCTTCACGCTTTTTCCCGCATAGCAGTGACAAGATAGTCTGTCCCCTTCTTTCTGCATAAGTTGCGTGACATTGCGTGTTGAATTTCAACGCCGCAGTTACGCTCTGTCCCATTGCGCCAAGATTTATTTTGTACAGGTAAGTCAAGTTTAGATTTTTTATGTTGATAATTGTAGACTTTTTTTTTTAGGACCTTTTATTATTCATTATATAATTGTTAAACAACTATCAAAAATATTTGGGAAACCAGTGTTAAATATGTATATATCTAGGAGCAAGTTACTAAAGTCTTATCACTTGCACCAGGTGTTCAGTTTCACAAAGGATTGACACGTTTTCTACCTGCAACGTTGAATACTTTCTGTTTATGTACAGCGTGTTCCCTTTGCTGTTATTTAATATAATATTTTACTAGCTTTTTTTCCGAGGGTTTTCTCTCGTCATCAAGTGGAAATAACTCAATAAAATCAATTAATGGACTTCCTAACACAAACTTTATTTCTCAATTTGAACCAGCAGTTCCTGAGATAAGTGCATTCAAATAAACTCTTCCGTTTTAACATAATAGTATACAGTGTAATATAGAATATTATTAAATTTCTATTTTATAAAAGAAACCCAGATAAAATAAGGAATTGTGTTGGTTTGGGTAAAGAGTGGCAACCAGGGTGATATGAACTCAATTTTCGAAAGAGACTTTCCAGAGACCCCACAAACTTGATCATAATCATAATCGAAATCTTTTTGAAATTTTTTTACGTACATTCAGCAATTGTTCGTAGACGCCTAAACTGATTTGGATAATTATTTTTCTTTTTTTATTTAGGTGGTCCTATGATGACCATGTTAAGATCTGATGATGGGATCTTGGAGAAATCGAGGGAATTCTTTAAATTTTATATGCACACTTACAAGGATTTGAATATTTTTTGTAAAGATTCAAGTGTTTGCTTTCGAAAAGCAAAATTTGATGACGTGGAAGTGATGATGAAAACGATAGATGGCCTACGTAGTTGTAATACCTACTTTTGCTGTAATACTTACAAGGATATCGTCAAAACTTTTCGCCAGAAATGAAATTCCTCAACGTTGTATTTTTTTCAACCAACTTCCAAAAAGAGGATTTCCTCATTTTCAACCGAGTTCAATAAAGGAAAAGGTCTCAATTTGCCCCAAAATTTTTTTATGTATGTTCTTGTCAATATGAGAAATAAAGATTGAAGTTTTACATTGTACAACCGTAGTGGGTTACTCGGTCGCGAAGCACACTTTTAAGGTCTTCCCGTCACTTAAACTCGTAAAATAAATTGTTTTTTTTTTAACAAAAAACAAACTGAGTTCAAACAATTAACTAAAAAGTCAAATATAAAGAATGATTTTATAATTTTGATAATTACATAATTCAAAGTTATGTTAAGATTCAGCCGTTTTATAGTGGAATATGTAATAACTTGTTCTCGGGAATAATTTTAAAGATGCTAATCTTCAATTTACCTGTTGTTCGTACTTACTGATTACCGCGAACTTCATGACACATTCTATTTGCTGAAGGTAACTCTGCTCGCAGGCAGGATTGGTAATAACTTATCAAGATTGATACCCCTTCAGTCCAAACTAGTGGTTCGCGATTAAAGTTATTACATATTCTTTACATAAATTGTAGCAGTTGTGTTGTTCTGACGTATTCTCTATATTAATCTAAAGTTTCGTCTGGATGGTAAGTATTAGTGCAGAGTGACTAAATTCTCCTTTTGTATTTTTGTAATTAAAGAACATTTTATAAGAGTTATTGGTTATTTTGAAGTTATAAGGTATATTGAACCCGTACGAGTAGTGTGCGCTCGGGCACGTCCAAACCGCTCCACGCTCACTTGCTTGTATATAATTCATATTAATGCTAGTTAATTGACCTTAAATTAAACAATTAAAAAATAATTAAGTAGTAATAGAATAATGGAAGTTCTTCCACTCAACACGCAATGCCTGAAAAACACGAAAATGGGGAACGGAGTGTCTTAACACTAAGTTCCCTCTGCCTACCCTGCTGTGTGCGGGATACAGCGTGAAGCTGATTGATTTATTTTATTTTAAAAAAATAATGAATAAATAAAATTTTGGTTTAAAGTGTATGTAATTTATAGTTAGTTTGCTTTAAGATCTAGTTTTTCATGTTAGAGGCAACTGCCTCTTTTTCTACAAACTGTTATAAGTGACTTCATATTTATGTCTATACCAATATTATAACAGCGTTTGCTTTTGCTCGTTGAACACTCTAATCTCAGGAACTACTGTTATTCATTTCTTTGTAACTCTGGCTTACTCTGCTATGTGTACAGCGTGAAGCTGAAAAATAAAAGAATACCTACAAAATATAGACTTTTTAATAGTCATACTCTTGGATTTACTTAATAGGTGTCGTGACTATCGCATGTTGTGGATAGTCTCCTGCACGTCTCTACTGTTGGCACAAAATATATTGAAATAATTACAAATTTTCTTTTTTAAATATGTTTTAAGTATGTATACAAAAATGTACTGCCAATATCATTTCTATAACCGGCCGTACGCTCCAGCCAAATATGGCGCGTCACGAGTAAAATTAATCTAGCGTGTTTGTATGTCACAATATTTTATAATCTATAAATAAATAGATTCTGTTCGTCTGTACGTTGTTCTATTTTTAGTAAGGAAATAACTTTGAATAGAATGCAATATATTTTATTGCACACAAGAAATAAAAATAAGCAAAAATATTCTTGATATTTTTTAGTTTGTTTACAAGTTTTATATTTTAGTTGTACGCTAGTTTTACGCAATTTTAAGATTTTACCCAAAATCATGTAAATATTTTATTTTTATTAAATAATTTATAACGTATACATAAATATTTCTGCAAGCATCTGTACAGAGTCCAGTTAAGAGCCACATTGCTTGCTGACTGGCGGAAACCAGCGCCGCGAAATGTCTAAACGGATCAAAAAAAAATAATTTAAAATGAGCTTAATTATGACCATCTATAAAATATAAAAACAAGTTGATCAAACATGTATACCATAACTCCTAAACTAAAGTTATTTAAGCTCACTCAATTAGACGGCCACTTGACGTTGACGGCATAATTCACACGGTGCTCGGTGTTGATTTTTTTTTCATATTAACACAAGTGTTTTTCTGCGATTTTTATTGTTAAATAAAATTTGTTATAATTTTTTTGTGTCTTATCTTTGTTTTGGTTTATTCTAAAAGCTAAAAGCTAGAAAGAGAAGAGGCTGTAGTGGCGCAGTTGCACAGTGTTCTGTACTCACTTTAGGAAACCTGGTAATCATATAAAAGCAATTTTCTTTCGCTCAACACGCAATGTCTCGAAAATTGTACATTATGTGGGGAACGGAGTATCTTCATTCTTTCAATTTGCCTTTTCCTGCTACATGCGGGATACAGCGTGAAACTAAAAAAAGCTAAGATCATTATAAGTTGCCTAGATTTTAATGACTGTACGTACAGACTGAGATTTTATATAATTAGTCAGCAAAGTGTTTTATGACTTATATATTCTATATATGTAGGTACCCGGCGGCTGCGTCGCCTATAATTCAGAAACGGGGCCGAGGTCCCTCATTCGATGATAATTCACAAATAATTTATATCATCGTAAATCAAACGTTTGCGTTTTTTTTTAATATTTTATAATTGACTAGCTTTTGTTTGGTTATTTTGTTTGTATTTGTTACTTTTTTTGTTTCATATGGTGGGGTTTCGTTGCTTTAGTAACAAGGAGAAGCGCGGCGTTAAGTTAAGCAATGTCACCAAAACTCAATGGTACGTGGGGAGCGTAGTATTTTAATACTAGTTTCCTTGCGTTTATCCTTCTATACTCTATACGTGATACAGCTTGAAGCTTATTTTGTTTTTTCATAATAAAAGGGAGGATCACACACGATGTATTCTTATATATGCGCTAAAAAATTTACTATGTATAATATATATTTTAGCTTCGCGCTAGTGTTAAGAGCCTCTTTGCGTTTAGACACTTTCCCCACTTTCCGTTGAATTCTGGAGGCATTACCTTGAGGCACAAACCTGTGCGATTACAGTGACGCGCCGCAGAAAAGGCGCAGACGCAGTGTGCGCCTGCGCCTTTACAATATTATATCGGTTAAATTTGATGATACATAATAACATTTAACGCAGCATTACTGATGACCCGAGGGTCACTACGTATCGGTCGCGTGTCTGTACTCCTCGCTATAATACACTGGAGACTAGTAATTAAATTAATTGCTCGTTTCATGTTTTACTGCGCAATTAATTTATAATACTTTGTTAAATATGTAGAAAGCTAATTGTTTGAATACTTTTGTATTATCTTATCTGTCATGCGCTTAGCTTTCCTAGCTCCGAGTGGGAATCGAACCTACAACCGTTGCGTGTTAATCCAGATGCTGCGCGGCTGTACCACGACGGGCTTTATTTATTTATTTCATGCCAATTAATTATATTATACGAACGTGTGTCATACTTGCCTTGATATGTTCAACATGTCAATATCCAAGTTGTACACGCACTGACCCGAAATCTAAAGGGTTATCGTAACGATTATCGCTACTAGTGTCGAGAAAATACTACGGTTTTGTTATTGTTTATATTAAAATTATCTAAAGTTATATTTATAAAGGAAAAAGAGGATATTGTGGCACATTTGGATGGAGTGGTTGTGGGTTTCCAACACACACTTAAGAGCAATGAATGTACAGTACCTAATAGAGAGAGAGAGAGAGAGAGTAGATTTTTCCTTAAGTTGTCTATCTTCGCGATGCATATATAAAAATCATTCTCATATCAGGTGTATTTTTAAAACAGTCCCTCATGGATTAACTTGCATGCGAAAAAAACCAAACGAATTCGAATCGGATTCGTCCACCGAGGGTTTCGTGCCAATTTTATGTTTGCTTATACTTGTCAAAAGGTACTTTAGGCCCACACAAAGTATCCTGTAGATTTAAATTGCGCGGCGAATCTTTTAATTGCGTTGACTTAGAACCTTCATTTTGTGTGCTCAAAGGGTAAACTTAGATATTTGCTAATACCGCCACCAACGCGCAATGACTCCAGACTTCGGCGGAAAAAGGAAGCGTCTTAACACCAAGTTTTATCTGTTTACCCTGCTATGTGCGGGATAAAAAGTGAAGCAAAAAAAAGAAAAGTAAGTTTTGAGATTAGCGCGTTCATCTTAACAAACTCTTGGCATTTATAATATTATTATTGATGTTTGCAAGCAACTAAGTGCCTTTAAACACTAGGTTCCCTCAATCCACCCCGTTAGGATACAGCGTGAAGCTATGAAAATTTATGACATAAATTTTAAACGTTACATGTATATGCCACGTTTCTCTCACATAACATATTCTAATTGATTTATTAAAATTCATATAAAATCGCATTTGTAACACGCATCAAGATCTCGTATTGGCCGATAGAGAGGCGTCACCTGATCAAACAAAATGGCGGCGCGAATTTCCTAAATTATCTATTGACATTACTACTCATAAAAATATGGAATATATAGAAAAGTTATTTCATTTGTGAGTAATCGACTGTAAATGCCGCTGTCCTCGCCCCGGTAGGTGAGCAAAGTGGGGAAATTCCGGATATGAAATATATTGAAAAAGTTAAATAATAAAACAATCATATAAATAATTATATTTTGTATAATTATATGAAATGAACGGTTCAACGACAGGTCAATAAGATATTTGAGAACAATACTGATAATTCATGATAAAGACAGACTACAGACTGCACAGAGAGACGTGAGTAACATTCTCATATAATTTGACATGCGGTGATTTTTTTTTAATTTATTTGATATGCTTTGTTTGACTTAATACGACGGCTGTGGCTGACGTTTGTCTCTGCCGACTCTGCAATGTATCTATAATGAACAGATTAATCGTAACGTGATACCGCGCTCTAGCGTAGATATTAAATTTGTAATAATAATGAAGCTAGAAGGAATACTTTTTGATAACTATTCCAACAACAATTTTCCATAACAACTAATTAATTACTACTATTTTAAAGTATATGCAACCTACGAGTATATGCAAATCGCAAGTGGCTGACATACATAGCGTTTAGCACAGTAGGTGACATGTAGTGCGTTAGTCATACAACTTTAAGTTCATGCATTTGGTTGGGTGCAGTGGTTGGGTGGCTATGTGAAGCTAGTTTTATTTTTACTTGTAAACTAAGAACATATTAAAAATTACATTTTTTAACGTGGCGAAACTCGAACGAGAGAAAATCGAACCCATAACCGTCGCGTCTACAACCAGACTCTCAATTGAGTCCTAATATTTATTTAGGAGTACAAACACTTCGGGTCAAGCTCGGGTGACCGGTCGTGTAAATATTAACTACTTTTTGGGTCTCCGATCAAATATCAGGACTCCGATTGTTGAATGTAGTACTTAATTGGTAATTCTCTTTTTTTTTATGGGAGAGGACAAGGCAAACGAGCGTTCGGGTCACCTGATGGTAAGTGATTACCGCCGCCCACGACCCCATGCAACACCAGAGGAGCCACAGGTGCGTTGCCAGCCTTTAAGGTGGAGATGAAGGGCACTGGGGCCCGGCATTACCTAATGCGAAACGCAGTGGCAAGAGCCACTACTTTACGCCGGTTTTAAATTATTTAGACTTAAGAGAGACTCGGCGTTTGTTAGGTGTAACGTCGCGAATTTTTCACCACGGCGTTGAGTTCCGCCAGTCTTTTCTGTGGGCGAGAAGTGGAGAAATGTGGTGTGTTAACAAAAATTGCTTTATGATGGTGATGCGTGCGATACGACAGACATAAGACAAGACTATGTGTATGGAGTGAAGGAACTTAACGCCGCGCTTTATCTATTTACCGTGCCTGAGCCATGAAAAAAAAATTCATCTCAATTGGAATATTTGTAATATTTATCATCAGGCCACGTGCCCGGTCAGCGGCGGATGCAGTACTCAAGTAAGTAGCCACCGTGGCGCGGCACGATGTAGGTTCGGTTCCTACCCTACTATATGCGGGATACAGCGTGAAGCTAAAAATTTAACAAACAGACAAATTATTTATTTGGCACTCTGTTCTCTGCTTGCCTGTTTTTATGTATTATTTTTATTAGTATCATGTTGTAATTGGTTTTCCGATGTACAAAATGCTTCGCACTCCACCGGCGTATGTCTGACACGTGCGCCTCAGTTGAACGTGAGGCGGTGATTTGTCAATGTTATTAATTATGGTAAAGAAATATTTTTATTGAGTGTTAAACGGGGGTTGATGTTTTTGGGATGGTAGCTTTTGCGTATAATGGATTTACATATACATATAGCAAGTTGTATTTTTACCGTATGTATATCCGAGATAAAAAAGGGTCTATTGTTAAGGAACTGTGATCTAATCAAGTGCTGCCCCTAGCCACATATTTCTATTTCATAAATGTATTTGCCATTAATCTTAATTAAAAAAAAAACAATTTCAGATCAATAATTTGACACAAAACTGAGCATTACGTATAACTTATACCAGTTAGAAGCGATCCACTTGAACAACTCCCATCGACGCCACTTCCACGAGTCATTCAGACGCGTTCACCGTGAAATGCGCGTTGATTTATGGGGTCCCAGACCATTGATGTGAATAGAGGGTGGGCATGGGGTGATGAGGTGGTATTGCTATGGGGAAACTAGTGATGGGGTAAATTATTTACAGTAGGTACGATGTTATATTAGGATATGGTAGAGGTATATAATGAAATGACACTGATATAAAGAAGTAAATATTTGCTTAAAATTACTAAAAGTTGTATATGATATGTGACATATTCTAAGGGTGTGATCAGCATTGTATAGGAGGTTTCATCGTCTATTGGCCTCACAAACTCGAACCAGTAGTTTCTCAGATTAGTGTGTTCAACCAAACAAACTCTCCAGCTATATTAGTGTAAGTGGTATTGATTTGTTAACCTAAATAACTTGGAGATAACCTATTAATTTGGCTAGTACGTATTGTAAGGTTGGCGTTGTGATCCAGATGGGTTTATAATGATCCCATGAACAGGGCATTCACCTTGCAATCTTTTTAAATAAAAAGAAAAACATCTAATAAAGAAACTTAAGTACTGTTTTCTTTATTTACTCATGTATATCCATATCCATTGACTCGTGTATATATATATATGTATGTATCAAGCGCCAAAGCGCTTGTATGAGCGAAAAATATACCACCCAACACGTTAAGAGATAACGTAATGTGAGGTATAACCTATAGTCAACTTTCTTGTATAAATATAACAGAAACGACATTTTTCAATATAAAACTTACGCGAAAAAGAATCGAATCCACGATCACCTCTTATACAATTATATAATTATAACTGCATAATACATATATACCTATCTACATGATAATTTAATAGCTTCAATGCAGTAGGTAGTTAATTGTATTACGAGTCCCTTTCTCTGTTATTACGATATACAGCAATTGAGTATCGTCGTGCCTTATAATTGATTCGTTTGATGTAGGTACCCACGTCTTCGTGAAAGTGACCTTGCAACGTGAAGGTCTTCTTCGTTCTAGTTATAAGTCCCGGATTCGATTTCGTGATAATATTGTGGGTAAACATTGTTTAATTGGATGTGTATATTTATGTGCTACGAGTAAGATTAGTTAGTTTGAATTTGAAATATTGGTGTAAAAGTGTATGACTGTAAACGCGACTGGTTGTGGGTTCGATTCCGATAATCGAGATTCGTTTTGGTGTCGAGTAACATTTACGTATAAAAATCGATAGCTTTATATCGACGTATGTAAGTTAACGGAGTAGCTACTGACTTCCACGGTACCGTATAATTTGTACTAGCCACGCTTGTACCACGCTTCCCACATTGATGCAGTGGAAATCAGTTAAATTTATGATGTAAATTAGATAAGTGGGGTGTATTTTATTATGTTCAATTTTAAATAAGATACCATATTTATAAAAATATTATTTTGAAAAAATGACATTCAATGTTTCTTACTATCAATTTCTTTTTTATTTTTTTCCGCACCCGCGTATAGAAGGATAAGCAAAAGAAATTTGGGAACCTTATATTAAGACGAGTCCTTTCCCCATTGCGTATTGAGCAGCGGAACTGAAGCACAGATTGTCGAAACTAAAAAACGTTTGTATTGTAATAATATCTATCGTATGTACTACAATAATATAAGCTAAATAAAAATATATCATTGTAAGTGAACGCAAAGAGATGATCCATCACAAATATTGTATAGAACTCATTTAATACCTCTCGACGACTGAAGTGGATTTATTTAAACCGAGTGCCCAGTTGTCAAGGGTCGTGGTGGGTACGATCCCTGCGGATAGATGGACTGATGTTAGATACATGAATTTGTTTGGTTGATCACTCTAAACTCGAAAACTACTGAACGAAATGTTATTTTTGTCTCCATGTGCCGAGAAAGGCAACATTAGATCACGTCAAACGTTTCATATAGAGTTTTAACTATTACTACGGTTAGAGTTACCTCTGGCACTTCGAGCACGAACCTGTCGCGCTTACAGTCCCACGCTACGACTTACCTCGCTGGTAATAATAATAACATTATATGATACTTTTTATAATTTTTTCCATACAGAATCCATTTAGTGCCTCTCAACGATTCCGGTGGGTTGCGTCAACCCCGCACATATTTGAATGAGCACCCTACGAATACGCTTGGTTATTTTGATTCATTGTTACTATATTAGTTTTTCTTCCATCACGGATTTTTTAGGGGGTCGATGTGTGTTCACTGTGTGTAAAATTTTATGAAGCAGTAGGACAAATAATTTTATTATATTTTCGAATAATGCATATGTTTTGTCGATATTAGTCATGTAATTGAAACTTATTAAATTTATGTGTAAGGCGTGGTTGAGTCACTAGTCTGCCTACCACTACCTACCAAAAACGAGTAAAATGCGTGAAGGTGTTTTTTATTTAGTTTATAAGATAATTTTGTCCTTCTGTTTACTGTATGTCTTTCAGAGCAACAGTAATCAAATGAAGGTAATAAATAAAAATAAAAAAAGCCGCACTGCTTGTCTATATTAAGAAAACTAAAAAAGATGCACTGCCATTTGAACCCACAATTTAATAATTTAGCATGACGTTTTTATTAATTTGAACATTAGCGAGTCGTCGGTGGACGCGAACGCTCCCCTCGTTGTACCATTGTAACAGAGGAAAGCTATGTCAATCATGTTTGTTATTTGCTAATCGGTACTCAGCCGTATTCCGTGTTGAGTGGCGAAACTCAACGCCGCGCCTTTGCCTTGTCACACGCTCACAATATCATCGACATTATTCTGCACAGAATAATTGACTTTCATTTCGGGTAGCGAGCCATTATGGAGTAAATTAATAATTCTCCTCTACTGTGAAGGAATAAGGTTAATCGTATCCTATAACGGGACGGTTTATCTCGCATTGTTCAGTAGTAGTGGTTTGGTGTAATGGTTCCCTACTTTTGGGTTGGTTTTGAGTGGCGAAGTCAGCGCTGCGTTTTCCCGATTACCAGACCAAGGTAATTAATATATTAACAACATGCCCCTGCCTTGGCCTCATTGAAACCTGGTTTATCTATCGATTATCAAATTCATCTCGTGCAACGCGAACGCTTAAATAAAACCTTGTTGTTGTTGTTAAATACCCTTACTTATTCTTAACATAAGATCTACAATTAAAAAACTATCCACGGGTGGCATAACACGTAAATACAACGTTTCACTGCACTCGAGGAACGCGTTAATGGTAAAATATTTTTTTCTTCTAAAATGTATGGAAATTAATATTAATGGTTATTATTTTCATAGTCACAGAAAAAGCTGGTTACCAGTCGCCATATGGAGGCATGGACAATGGCATGGTGAGTCATTTTTTTATTTCACATTAGTTTTTTTGTATTGTTTTCTTTGTGCATGTGATTAATTATTGTATAATAATATTTTCGATCTAGTCAAGTTAAGTAGGACCTTGTATTGTATTGTACCTTCCATGTTGTATCTCTGAAGAATTACTTTATACCATTCAATGTTATTTGGCAATCTCTCAAAATGTGATAAAAATGTCATCATATCTTCATTCCTTTGAACTATAAGAAAATAAAAAATAACCCATTGCACACCCCAAACATGATGTATATTAACAATATTGCTTAGCGCTATAATAACGGCTTTACTAGAGAAGTTTCTGTAAAAGCCCTACTACTACACTACATAAGTCTCGGGAACGCAAAAGTTGTAATAGTCTTAGTGAAGTTTCGCTGTAATGACCGTCATTAGACGGCGTTGCGTGGCGTGACTCGGTTTGTGTGATAGGGTGATGCTAGGATGGAGTTCCTGAAAATTCTTCATCAACTGAATGATATTATACATTAAAAAAATAAAATCAAATGTTTGCCTATCTTGGTACTGTGGATATCTTGTGTTCCATTCCGACTTGTCTCTTCCTTGTTCGGCTCCAATGAGAGACGAATGTGTATAACAGAGTGTTGGTTTGGTTGTTCTGTCTTCCCTACGGGAATCTGCGGGATACAGCGTGAGACTGGAAACAATGAAGGTTAGTCAGGTCAGTTAAATTTAGTATATTGTATATGTACAAATTTATCATAAGTTTTGAATAGAATACCCGTTCAACATTTTCTTTATAAATATTTCGTTCAATAAAATATTTACTATTTTTAGTTCACCCGTTCTGATTTATGTGGGATCCGTTCTTGTAAGCTGAAAAACCGCGACGCTTGCATTTCTTACATCTTTTGTATGTATTTTAACTTTTTGCTAGAATATTTAAGGCAGATAGTGTAGATGGTTGTGGGTTCTAGTCCGAACTATACACTCAGCACTATCACTTAAACACCTAGCACTTAAACTATCACTTAATAACTTTTGCTTCGAGCTTGTTGACAATATCACAACGTTAGGAAGACTGACTCAATTCTGCTTTTATGGTGTTTTTATAGTATAAAATCCCCCCAAAACTAAGTTTACCGGATGTATCTCATATTCATAATTCACAATAAAGACAGTTTCAGTGTTGCCATCACTCCACGGACTTAAGGGAGAGTTTCAATACATAAAACTGCTAAGAGCTAAACTAAGGTGAGCTGTGTCCTAAGATTGGCAAACAGACCGACCGATCGACAAATGGACTTTTTTTTAGAATATAATGTACCTACATACAGCTATCTATTACAATTTAATTATACGTATAAACGTAGGTGAAAGAAAAGTGGAGATAACAATCCTGTACCACTATTGTAGAGAAAATATAATGAGGGAGGTATAAAAATATCTTTGTAAATTTACTAGAATTCAGAATATATATAGTTCTTTCTAATTCATTTTTTTCCCAGATAACTCAGTCTGGTTCGAATGTACGTTCTTCAAAAACTGTAGAAATACAATTTTTTTAAAACAAATCAGTTATTAAATTAAAAATATTTAAATTATATATATTATTTAAATTATAAAAATAAATAAAAAAATATGCCCCGGGTGAGGATCGAACTCACGACCTTAAGATTATGAGACTTACGCGCTGCCTACTGCGCTACCGAGGCGTGTGACTGTAACTGTGAAATAGGTCATATGACTGTGCTTAGTTTATTTAAAATGTATTGATATGTATTGAAATAGCAGTACTAAAGTTCCGGGCGTCGCGTCGTAGCGCGTGTAAAAAGGACCGTAGTAGGTTTGATTACCAGTCGGGGGTTTTTTTTTATTTTAAAATTATTCTGTCTGCTTAAAGTATGACATGATCAGATTTTTGGTCTTACTTTGAACTAAATTAATGAAAATAGTCGCTATAACCCCACAGGTATTACAGAAACCTTACAAAAAAAAAATTTTCGTAGAGTTAGATTTTTGTTGCGGTATAGTAATTATTAACTGGTAATAGTCAGTGTTCACCTGCCGCAACTGGTTCCAATAATAAACATGTTTTGTAACACTTGTTAATTTGTATGTGATATTGAATATTGAACTATAACGACGCTGTGACTGTGGGTTCGATTTCCACTCGCAGAAACGATAGCATTTTAAAATATTATTTGGATCACTTTTATTCTATTGGCTTGGCAGAAAAAAGTTAAGAACTCTTAAGGATGTTTCTTTATCCATTGATATTATCTTTCTAACTATAACGTTGAAAATAAATATGTTGTCATGATAACATATAGTCCTTATCACCGACTCTCAAGATATAACTAAATGCCAGAATTTTTTTTAAATAGTATCTTTCATATAGCAGGGTAGACTAACCCAACTTAGTGTTAAGGCTCCTCCGTTCTCTATGCAGTGTCCAAATTTTGAGTGCTGAATTGAGCTTTGTCTGTCTTACCACAGTGGCCCCGAGTAGTAATCGAACACACTACAATCAGATGTGTCGATGTGCCATTGCGGCCCCAGTATGTACCGATAATAATATTAAATATCGATGTTTTTACACGCCGTATTATAAATATTTTCATTATCTGCCATATGTTCTCTTATTCAATACAACTATCATGTTGGCGATTTGTATAGATGTAATATACCTATTTAGTAAGGACTTAATGTAAATATGTTTGGTTCACCGTTTGCCGCCTCGATTCGCCGTTGTTCTCAGAACGGGATATTAAAAAGTTTGCATATCGAACCTACAATCTTTGAACCTGCCTCTTTTTTTAATTAATATCATTTATTCCTTAAAAATATTTATTAATTTTCTTTGGTTTTTTTGGTCACCTATTACCCAGATGCTTATCCATATCTCGAAATTGAACTATACTGAACCGATTTTAACGACTATTCCATGTCAATCGGCATGTCTTTTTGTTTGTACACTTACTTACACACATAGCTAGGTCCACCAACATCACACATATATAAAAGCTCGGCCTTAGATCTTGCTGGTCAAGCACTAGGATAATTTCAACAAATTCGTTGTAAAATTGAAATTTTCTAACCAACTTACAATACGTCGAAACTATCGGTTTTTCTATATGGGCAATTTTATCGTGGTATCGAGTTTTATAAATATGAACTGTGTAACATCTGTCCGTCCGGTCGCATTCCGACGACGGACGGACAAGTTTAAATATATTATGATTAGTTCACTATCCACTGAACTAACTAGTCTAGCTAAACTACAGTATGATATAGCCAAACTCGGAATCGTCAGTTAGTTAATAATTAAATGTGTCTTTTTTTTAACTTCACCCTTTATCCCGTAAAGTCCCGTTCCTATGTCCCCATTATGACAATTCTGAATTTTTAAATTTGAATTCTTGCTTCATTGTGTGTTGAATGGAGAAACCCAACGCCGCGCTTAGTCTCATTGCAGAGCAAGGGAATGAAAATATTAAGTACTGCAGCACCCGAGTTGGGATCGATCCCACAACCGTCGCCCTTACTCTATAATTATTTTCTAATAGAAAACGATCATGAGCTATACTTTAGTGGAACAAATGCCCAATTCACCTGAGTTGAGGCCTGAGCACGCGTCAACAAATATGTAGGTGGAATGAAAAGTTTCCGATTTATATTAGTCTTTAATTGATCTATTTATTATGCTCTGGCACCGGCTCTTGCTCTTGCTCTTGGTCGCTTGGTTGCAACTACTTAAGCACTGGTTAAGCGCTGTTCCGGCTAATTGATGTTTGGATGGGTGGGCGTTTTGAAATGTTTCACTTTGTCCCGGTTTAATACTCATTAAGTTGGTGTTGAGCTTAAGATTATTTTTCTTGTGACTTATGCGCCTTCCGGTAACTGTTCCGTATTGGCGACAATTTTAATAAAAACCGTAAACAAATGTTAAATGGAGTTAGTTGAGATTGGATTATTTTCTTGTTTTAGAGCTTACGTCTTTTATAGTTCGCTTAAAGATGTCAATTAAAATCATTAAGTATCAAAATTATAAATATTCCTAAAATTGTTTTGTATAGACAAAACAATTTTCTAAAATCATCACCTAAAATCCAAGAAAATACACAAAGCAGGTATTTAACTGCAGCGAATTGTTCTATTTACTTACCACCCAACCCACCCCCATCTTTTTGCGGGAGGGGGTGTGAGTTAGACTCACAACTCCCAAGACACTGCCGTAAGAAAGTGTTTTATAATTGGGATATTAAAACAGCAATTATAAATGTAATGACCACTTTCGGTTCGGATGAGGAAAGGGGTGAAACGATATTCGGACTATTAAGCAATTGGACTATAATTAGATACACTCTAATTACATTGGAGTTGTATTGTTTTGTTGAACATATTAATTGGTGGAGGTTAACCTGAATTTTCATGTTTCAGAATAAATGTATCGACTCTATTTGATAGTTTATATTTGAGTTTGATTGCTATGGTAGGCTAAATTAATTATATGTAGTGATATTAGTACCTACTGTGCCGTCGTAGAGCCACTACTCACTCGTTTCTCCACCCTTGCCTATTTCGTCCTATTCTGCACCAGTCAGGCCTGTAATGGGCCATATCATCCCGCTATCTCCGTTTTGGTTTGCCGATTTCTCTCTTGATTCTCCGTTATTACTACTTGCTTATTCCTCCCTCCCTCTTTATGAAATATTTTGTAAGAAATACGACAATCAAATAATTCACTTTTGCCCAAGGCAGTACGAAGACATTACGTCGACTATAAACCTGGAGAGGCTCGGGCGGCTAGCATCTATATAATGTTCGTAGATATACTCTATGTTATAGAGATTCTTGTGTTGAATATTAAGTAATTAATTTAGTGTTTTAGTAACTTGTCCCTTAGCTTTCTGTCTTTCCTGAAAGAAATTATTTTTTTATACAATTTTTGTATAGGTTGCATTATTAGGTGTTGCATATATTAGGTGTTGGAGAAATTATGCGAATTATATGTGTTTATTGTCCGTATTTAAAATGTAATAAAATTAAATTTAACAATAACTTCACCGAATAATAGTTGAACTAAGAACCATCATGTTCACAAACTCTGTCGCACTGCGCCACAGCGGCCTCTATCTGACGGTTATTTAGACATCTATTAAACCGACTAAATGTTTCCCTCTGTCGAGAAAACAAAATTCGTACAGCCTATAAAGTCGTCCCGAAGGACCATCTCTAAGTGGATTCGCTGTAACGACCATAGTTGACCTAATGTATTAAATGGACGTACTTGCCTGACGAGATCGCTGAGTGGGTGTTATGGGGTTCTTTCTGGAGAAACCCTGAGTTTTTTCTCTCGATATTATATGTATGTACTTTATTTGTTTATCACTTCTGCTGTACTGTAGCTGTGCAAAAAGAATATTATAATTTGTTTTTGAAAATACAGGCGCTTAACTAACTGTTAATTAACATCTGCACCACTATCGTCAGAACTACTACTATGGGCAGACTCGACCGGATTAATACCACCCCCGGCATTTAAAACCGGCGTGAAGTAGTGGCTCTTGTCTTGCGTTTCGCATTAGGGAATGCCGGGCGCCGGCGCCCAATATCCTCCACCTTTAAGGCTGGCAACGCACCTGTAGCTCCTCTGGTGTTACATGGGGTCGTGGGCGGCGGTGATCACTTACCATCAGCCCCGAACGCTCGTTTGCCTTGTCCTTTCCCATAAAAAAAAAAATCAATGTTTTCTTTTTGGCGTGAGGGTTCGTCCAATGGCTCCTATATTTCAAAACTTAAAATGAATCCGCTAAATAAATAAAAAATCTTTCTATTCTTTTGAGGAACAAATCTCTAGAGTTAGAATTTATATCGGCAATTTTTTTTACTGTATTTTTTATTGTAATTAATGAAATCAGTACATCAGAAAACAACAACACGTTATAATAGTTTATTAGATTGGAAACTTTGAAACGGGCGTTTTTGGTTAGTCTGTGTTCAACTGCGACTGAGAAAGATTCATTGTAACCTGCGCTCGATATTTTTATTTATACAATATTAAGATATTTTTCTTACTCATTTCGTAAAATTTTTTTCATGTTTGTGTTCTATTTTTGGATGGAAACAAAACGTGATTTACATTTACTTTTGTGCAGCTACAGCTTCGAGAAATATTAATCAAGCATTTGGAGATGGACCCACCAATGAAAAAAAAAA
>JBAIZZ010000094.1:173485-220891 GCA_037355905.1 Heliconius aoede | reverse complement strand
CTGAAGTTACTGTACAAATCATATTCTTATATCAAACCTATTATATTTTTTGGTGAAGCATCAATTTAATCATATATAATTTATTAACGTCGTCGCCTATAAGGTGCGCCTAGATACAATGTTGTATCACAATCTCAGTTTGGTTGGGCTTATCTAGAAAAAAAAATGTGTTAATCGTCGACTTACTTGTACCTATGACAATTGTAGAGTTGAATCAAAATATGTTTATGGATATAATTTTTTTTTTTGTTTTTTTTTTTCGCCAATGATTTTAAATGCGACAAATACAAGACAGTTGCGTGGTGTGGTTGCATTTTATTTATCAAGTTGCTCTGCGAATCCTGCACATAACAGGGAACATGAATCGGATGGCAAATGAAGAATTGACAATACATCGTCCAACTTTCGATAAATTGCGTGTTGACTGGCGGAACTCAACGCCACTTTTTGTCTTGTATCCAGAGCGAGGAAATTATTAAATAAATCATATAAAGAAAAATAAATTATTCGAGTGGGAATCAAATTTACAACCGTTTCATAAATGTTATTATAATAATTGAATTTCTTAACATAAAGTTTCCAAAGCATTCGTTTCCATGTCTCATTAATTACAATGTAATCATTCTTCATAATTTTTACTCTGTAACTTGTAAGCCGCTGAAAATTTTAAAAAATAAGTTGTTCAGAAACTTTTAACCTCATTGCGGGCGAGGAGCGGCAACGTCGCGAGTCTTGCCACACTACGGAGCTTTCAGTTACCTCACTTTTTGGGGATTTTTTTTGTTTTATATTGTTTTTAATGAAAATAGTGTGACCTCTTATGTTTTTTTAGTATTATTGTGTAGTTTTTTAAAATTACTTTTCAAATTTTTATTGAATGTTGAAAATGAAAAAACAAATAATCTATTACTTTTTCTTATCATTTGTGACAAAGTAAATCGAAGTAAGGTAATATTATGATTATTTTTATAAAATAAAATACACGGTTTCCTTTTTTTGATAAAAAAACTTTATTTGTAAATTATAGATTTTATTAGTAATATCTAAGAGATATTACTAATAAAACTTCCAATAGATATTACTAATATTTTATTAGTAATATCTATTGGAAGGAAAAATGTAAAAAGTAACGAATCATTCTATTCTAATTTATTATTGCAGATAATATAATTATTAAATTAAATAAACATTATGCTATTTAATGGCCATATGTAAACAAATGTAGAAAAGAAAACTTAAACAATTATCAATATTTATTCATCAAAAACCTATTTCGCCGTAAAACTGGAGCGAGCAACAGGCAACACAAACCGAAGTGAGCGGGCAGTCGACCATGAGCGTCCCAGCGCTATACACGCGTGTGTACTCTCCACACACAGAAAGTTATATTATGTAGTGACTTATTGATATTAAACGAGCAGTGTTAGTGACCTAAACTTGTGTACAATATAGTGATTAGTGTGTTAACTCTCTGGTTTTTAAAATAGTATACATTGTAGAGTACAGCAGCGTTTCTTTCTACCCGCGTGTTGTTCGCGGACTTTGAAAGTTTATAGTTTTTGTCTATGTATCTATCTATATCAAAAGTTGTGCTTTACAATGTCGACTCTATGTTTTTATATGATACTTTATATGTTTAAATAATCTTGGATTGGATGGTTTGTTAAATTTGGATGGTGTGGAGCTTTTTTTTAAATTAATGGTAGGACTTTTTGGAACATATAAGTTATATAGGCGCATGTCTTATTTATTTAGTTTTTTTTTTTTAGAAAATAACTTAATCCGTTATTGTAAAAATAATGTCCAGGTGGAATGTAGCTGATACTTTAATCATATTTTTTTATGAATAATATATGTTTTTTCGTTTCTATGATTATTAAATGACGGAGAATCTTAAGTAAATGAACAATAAATGTGTATAAAAAAATACGTAGCCCTATATATATTAGTAGGCGCCTGTAAATTCGCTTACGTGAACTGTAAAGGTCAAATCCCGTTTTTTGGTCGTACGCAGGGTCGATCCCCCAGCTTCAGTTTAGTGTTTACACTCTCCAACACAAGTTTCATCTGTGCGTTGAAAAAAACACAGGCTAATTTATAGTTTTGGGTTCTATTAAATATATAATGCCAGCAGATTAGTATACAGTAGATTTGATTGTCACATTTCACATTCTCATATATCTACCATGTACAGACAGCGTTGTAGATGATCTACAATTTTATCTATATATCTAAAAACCAATGTCTGTTCGTCTGTTTCTCTGTTCACTATAGACTCCGAAACGGCCGATTCGATTGGCGTGGAATTTCCTGGCTTCCCGGGATGGTTATAGGCTAGATAGATCCGGAATTCAGAAACGTATTTTCTTTTGTTTTACGTTTTTGTCGACGACGGGACTTGTTTTTTCCCGGTAAACCACCACCGGTGCATGCACTAAACTTCGCGCGAGCAAAGCGGGCGGACTCAACTAGTTATATGTATAGGTGAATTTTATTATATGTATGACATTTGATGAAAAGAATGACGTATTTCGTAATTCGCAAAGCGTATTTTTTTAAAAGAAGTTTTTTTGAAACTGGAGTAACAATGGAAAAATAAAATAAAAACTAGTTTCTTTTGTTCTAAAACGTGTGTACACACTCGTAGGTGTACAATGGCGTTTGCTTAATGATTAGGATTTTGTCATTTTATTGAGTTTTTTTCTTTAAAAAAATTGTTTTGTTTTTTATCGTGTCAACATTATGAAAATGATAACAGAAGCCGTCGTGGCGCAGTGGCACCACGTCCGACTGTAGACGCTACGGTTTTACTTTATCGTTCAGAGAGAGCTGATTACCACTACTCACCAAGCAATGTCTCGAAAATTGGGCGGTAGAATTCTCTACAGTGTGCAAATTTAAATTGTTACTATTATTTATATTAAAGCTATACATATGTATGTACCCACAGAGATATTCTCCAGCCGCAGCTCTCGTAAATCACAACTTTCCTACCCCTCTTATAACTTATTAATTATTCACAATGTTTCAAAGTACGAATTACTTCGCGAAATATTTCTTTCTGTTGTGTAATGAAAAAGGTTTTATGTGTGAGGCCAGTCGTGGCGCAGGGGCACTAAGTGGTTGAGGGTTCGATCCCCACACGAGGAGATGAAATATGTATTTAAATTTTTTATTTTCATTTCTTCTCTGTGCTCTTTCAGCGTAAAGCTGCTAAAACTTAACTAAATATTATTAAAAATTAAACTTCTTACAATCGAACTAGTGACCCACACCCTATTACTTACAGTAGGTACACTGCCGAGATGTCAATATAAATAGGAAATAGGTGAGACCAGGAAACGTATCATAACTTACCCACGCTCTATTTAAAACGATTGTTCTTACAATGACGTTATCACTGCTTGGATTAACTCTTTAAAGTATTAAGATTTTCTTATCGTAATTGATTATTTTGTACTAGTGCAGTGCTCGTTTTGGCAATAAGGCAACACGCGGCGTTGAGCTCCGTCACTCTATACGCAATGCTTCTGAAAATTCGGCGAAAAGCGGAGAACTGAGTGTTTTAATACTAATGGACCTATGCTAGATCGCTAGGCGGGATACATACTAGATACAGTAAAACTGAAGAAAGAAAGAAAGAAGTTGTTATCAATAGTCCTATTAAAACTAATAGAGGCATGTCGTGACGCGGGGGTGCATAGTGTGACTGCAAACGTGCCAGGTTGTGGATTCGATTCCCACATGAGGAAATTAAATATTTAAATATTTCATGAAAATATCAATGTTTTCATTTCTTCGCTCTGGTGTCGCAGGCAGAGCGCGGTGTTGAATTCCACCACTTAACAGGCAAATGCGTTTAGAATTCTTTGCTTTGGTCTTTTTCACAGTAAGTGATCTATATACACCTACAAATATATGATATACTGCCATCAGGTGGCCGCTTAGATAATGTTATCACCTAATTAATATGTTAAATATCTATTGATAAACGGAAAATAACAAATGCTTATTTAATAATATTTCAAAGATAAATAGTTTGTATGGTTGACCAAACTGATCAAAAACAGATCGTTATTATCATAGTGTTGCATAGTTATTTGTCTAGAGTTCTGAGGGAAGATACCAGTGTGGAAAAGGAGGACACAAGAACGGGAAATGTAGTTTCATTCGCATAGCTTCGTCGGCGGATGGCGGAGAACGTAGTGTCTTTACCACTAGCTTTCTTCTGTCTACCCTACAATATGCGGGATACAGCGTGAAGCTGAAAACATTAACAATATAAAACTCTTCGAATACATATGTCTGTATGTACGGACGTATGTGTGTATAATTATATACATATATAATAATGTAGACGGAACGACGACATGCGCACGCGCAATGAATATTTATAAGATATTTAATACTATGATTTATTTATCGGGCAAGTTAGCGAGAAACGCAGAGAGGCTCGCGTCGGGCTGGCATATTGATTGAACAGAGGGTTTTATCTGAATGGTTTCGCTCTAGTGTGGAGGCAAAGCGCGCCGTTGAGTTCTGGCATTCAATACGCAAAGCCTCCAGAATTCGGCAGAAAGTCGGGAACGGAATGTCTTAACATCGAGGTTCCCTCTGCCTACCCTGCTGTGTGAGGGATACAGCGTGAAGCTGAAAAAAAAAAGAAATATATAATTTTTTAGAATTCACTCTTTCAACTGAAAATAATTTCATAAATATTCCTATAGTCCAAGTGAGCGAAGCCAGTAGTAGTAGCTAGTACGCTTCGGTTACGGCTACTCTCGGCGGCTAACAGCGGCGTTGAGTTGCACTCAGTGTGCAATGTCTTGAAAACTGGGGGAGGAAAAAAACGTTAGATGAAGCTAGTTTTGATTCTCCTAGTAAATAAAATAAATTAGTAATATGTTTTATTACTAATACTTATTTATTTTTTTAAAAAAAGTTCTATAGAACCTTTTTTTAAAAAGTATAGCCCGATATCACCTAGCGTATAAAATGATTATAATATGACCTAATATTATTATATATACCTAAAATATTACAAATATAGTTTGTTAGATTTTATTACGTAAAAAAGCAAGTCATAGACCGGCGTGGTGCTACGTGGCCCCCCGAGAACCACGTAGCACCACGTAGCACCACGTCAGTATAGAAACTAAACACCTGTGAATATTTTATTTGTTATTTAGCGAAAAACAACTATTCTTTATAACTTATAGAGTATTATATTTTATTATAATTAGCGATCCGATTGTATTTTTTATATCAAATCTCATCTGAGGTTGTCGTTTCGATTTAAGGAGTGTGAGTTATTTCCTTCCTTTGGTGACAAGACAAAGCGCGGCGTAGAGCTCCATCGAAACAAATCAAATAAAAAGAATATTAACTATCTTTACAAACTTATGCACCAAAAGAGGTGATCCAAGCATATAAATAAATCTAGTTTAATCGAATCTAGGACTTCAATCTATAACATTAACACGTCTTTCAAGCAGTGAATAATTAAAAAACCCCTTCAGATACACTCAGATAAACGCTCTAAAACATAACTCTCCTTGTAGGCTTCGCCGCAATCGGGTATAAAGTTATAAACTGCGAGTATATCGATTGTCCAACAAATTATAAGAATACTAGTATAAATTGTTTCGCATTCGTTCGACCGCCTTTGTCAGGGGCAAGTGTTTTCTAGAAAGTTCTTTTCAATATCACAATACTAAATATATAGTTCTGTCGTTGCATTCAAAGGAGGTATAAAAGTTTGAAATGCAAAAAGCTCGACAATAAATCGTTAAGAAATGTATTACCCGAGGCCGGCGTCGCGCACACACTTTGTGTGCTTGATTCCCATCGGTGAAACAAATTATTTATTATAAAAAAAGAGATTTTGAAACACTTATCACAATTGATATCACATACATTAAAAAATACACTTCATTTTTGAAGCCAATTAAGAAGCAGAGTGACTATTCTCTCCGCTTAAGCCACCAACTTTAATAAAAAATAGCATGGTAATACCAGCAACAATTTTGAATATAACAGTGATGTCACTGTTATCGACACCAACTGTTATCATCTTACTCATTGATTATTCGACGTTAGAATTAGTTATCGTTGCGCTTCGTCACATATATGTAATAGCATAGTGCCAGGATAAAACATAGAAACATAGAGAAATGCTATATTTGGCATAGAATATTGAATTATCCCCGCTCTTTCCGCCGCCTGTACGTGCAATAGTATAGTAGTTTGTATATAGATTTCACGGGTAACAATCGATGGTTCGAAGGACGATTTCCATCTTAAATTAATGCATGCGGCTAGGCTAGGGCCCGTTTTTTAAACCGCTCTCAACTCTGAGATTGATCTTGAGTAAAATGGATATACGACTGAAAAGCTTGTCTAGATTGTCAAAACATAGACCTAAAAAGGTCTGACATTGTCTGTAATTAGAAGAAATCGTATTAGCCTATAAGAAAATCCAGATGAATCTGCTGTTGTATTATAAACATAGGGGTTTTCACACACATTACTATTTCTTCGTATTTGTAACAATATCATGTGAAGATTTTCCTCAAATTCATTCATTAATATGCAAAAATTTTTTCAATGTATTGTTTATATACCTCTATGAGGCACAAAGCCTGTCTGTAAAGGTGAGCGCTTGTGGGGTTCAATTTTTTATTATTATCTTTTTATTTTTATTATATATTATATTTATTTATTATCTCTAGTAACAAGTAAAAGCGCGACATTTTGAAAATTCGTCAGGGTGAACGAAGTGTTGTCACCTTCCCAGGTTCGCTCTGCCAAAATGCGGGTTACAGCGTGAACCTAGAAAAAAATATTAAAATTTAAATATACAATTATGAAAATGCGTATATAACGTATACAAGAGTATATAACTATATAATCGTGGTCTACATACTCCCATCGTGTGTAATAACCGGATGTCGCG
This sequence comes from Heliconius aoede, assembly GCA_037355905.1. Taxonomy (NCBI): domain Eukaryota; kingdom Metazoa; phylum Arthropoda; class Insecta; order Lepidoptera; family Nymphalidae; genus Heliconius; species Heliconius aoede. The sequence continues at coordinate 213,936 of JBAIZZ010000094.1, read as the reverse complement.
GAAAGTGTCAGGTTCGTGTCCCGGCAACACGAGATCATCCGGTGACACCAGTACGCCTAGCCTCAAATCAATACATTTGAGACATCCTGATGTCTGTATGTACCTCCTTATGAAGGAAATAATTTGTGGGTCACAAGACAGTAATCCTCCAGCTCCGTTTGAGATATTAGGTGATGAGTGGCGGAAAACAATGCCACGCTTTGTCTTACAGGGAAAACGCTAAGTTTTATATATATCAGATTAAATATATTAATTCTATATTATATGATACTAATTAAGCACAAAGCGGGTTTGGGTTTTCGATATATTTCTATTTTTCATAACAAGTTGAAGCAAGTGGGACGCCACGTCAACGTTCCATTAAATAGATAATAATAGAAAACACTTCCGTTCAACGTTAGGGGTTGTAATTTACCAGGGACGGGGAGGTTAGAGGAAAGGGGTGAACGGAATATCTGTTTGAATTTTATTGTTCATTCAAGATTATTTGGAGGGTTGTATGTTATCTGGATCGTATGGTAGAGTCACTTCACTAGTAGGAAGACTGTAAATACGATGATTATTGTTTCGAGGAATTATTATATTTAGAATACAAAACACGGTGTTTAGTTCTGCCACTCAACACAATGTTTCAATATTTTTTTTTATTATGGGAGAGGACAAGGCAAACGAGCGTCGGGTCACCTGATGGTAAGTGATGAATGCCACCCACGACCCCATGCAACTCCAGAGGAGCTACAGGTGCGTTGCCGGCCTCAAGGTGGAGGATGTTGGGCGCTGGGGCCCGGCATTACCTAATGTGAAACGCAGTGGCAAGAGCCACTACTTCACGCCGGTTTTAAATGCCGGGGGTGGTATTAAATCCGGTCGAGTCTGCCCATGCGTGTTGCCATTACTGGCGACGTGACTCTACCACACGTTCTTTAGTCGCGCGACACCGACAGGGTCGCCCAAGGTGATCCTATTCTAAGCCGGGATCACACGGCGTATAATTTCAAAATTTTATGGGGAGTGGATTTTTCTTATTTATAGCTCACCACAAATAGTAGAATACCCTTAACAATAAATGTTGATATAACATTATCTAGGCAACGATCTATCTGATTAATTCCTTAGCAATGCAAATAGGTATGCGCGTACGCATATTTACACTTTACTACGTAAATCAATTCACGATAGGTAGTCGTATGCATAAGTGGGTAGAGATATGTGGCAGAGGAAAAATTTTGTTTTTATCACTATGGTCGTTGTTAACGTTTGATTATGAAATTTCAGAAAAAACCTAGTTTTATTTCTGTTATTTTATTTTGTACTTTTGAGGGTTTGAAAGGTAGAGTGATGTTACACTGACTTTTTCAGCTCACAACTTTTTGGAGATATTGTGCTTTTTTAAAATTTGTGTGTGTGCTTTTTAAAAAAAATACGTATAATATATGAATGCCGATAATATAATTAATAATATAATTTATGTGAAAACAAATTGTCAATTAGCGATGATAACTTTAGTAAATTACAACTGAGACGGATAACCTCCACAGGTCACGTTGTGCAGGAGTGTGTATGTATTGCAATGTTGAAATGTTTGTTGATCGCACTGATCTCAAGAATTGCTGGTTCCTAGTGTAATAAATATCCTTATTGAAAGTAATTCTTGGAAGCCTAAAAAATATATATCCTGCACTTACTACACTACACTACATGTGTCATGTGTGATACACATCGAGTAGATATTTCCATTCGAACACGCGGGCGAAGCCGCGAGTGAACACTAACACGTACTCGTGTATGGATGTGCGTGTTTGCGCTAAGAGAAGGCGTCGAGCGGTCTCGCTGATATTTATAAGATACATATTAAATATTGTGTAATAAAGCTGGTCGCGGACGTAGCGGCAATTTAATGAATAATGAACTATATATATTTGTATATAATGAAAAATAATATAACTAATTGTATTGATGTTTTTTCTTGCATTTTCTCTATTTCACTTGGAAGAAATCTTCGTATCACGACTTTCTGTTCTCTGTTAGTTACACAATTATTGACTGTTAAATGCGTGGTGGAGCTATTTTTTTATGCAGTTTAAACAGGAATTTTTTTTTTGTATAACGTGAATTCTTCTCTAGGTTTTGCTTTGGATATAGCTAGTCAGTAACTAGTGTTACTGAATGGGCGAAAGGTGGAGGAATTCGACTTTTATCTGGTATTTTATGGATTCTTTTGAGAAGTGCATTTAAAAAAAAGCCTCGTCTAAAGTAACCCTAATGTAATACCTACACGTGTATAAATAATAGTACATCCGCGACAGAACAATAGTGTTTTTGTTACACATTACTTTGATATTAAATAACGCCTTGTTACCTTTTTAATATACACATAATATGCGCAGGTGGGGTGGTCACATCCAGGCGTATCATTTTCAGGATATTTCTTGGGCTACGAACTCGGTCAAATTACTGAACATTTCCCAACCTAGATTTCCCGATCATCTGGCAACACTAAATCACGCACTTTTTATAATATAAAAATATGTATTAAGGCCACTCATCGATCGTACTGTCTTCATGTTGCGTAAATGAGTACTTGCATTTCATTACAACTAGAAACTGTATCCTATCATCTATCTATAGTTTCACGATTTACCCCTAGCGCGGCACTCAGAGGGGACTAAACCCCAAACGCTACGGTCTCTCATGGCAAGCATGGATTTGTCGCCTGGTCCGCCGTCGTTACTGACCCCTTTATACATGTTTTTTGCGTGACCGTCCTCCGTAGTATCATCGATACCGTTCTCCCCCTTCTCCTCTTAGCACTCTTCTATGCTTCATAAACGTTGAGTTTTGCCTCTCAATACGTAATGTCTCGAAACACTGAAAAATGTGAGTGAAGTTTCACATAACTACGTTAGTAATCTACTTATCCTGATGAAAATATTGATATGATGAAAGTACCATTATACATAAGTTTTGGAAAATAGTCTGTATGTATCTATGATCACGTCCCAGCCGGGACTCAAACACGCGACCTTGACACCCAGGTGTCCACCTGACACTACAATATTTATCCATATGATTAGTTACAACAGATGTGCGAAGAATTTAATCGTCGATACTAAAATGAGGGTGTCTTTACTGACCTGACTGACTGACCTTTTGTTGGAGGGTTTTTTATATAGATATTATAGGTATTTACAGATGTTACATTGTTGTTCATCGTTCTGCATCAGTCAATCACTTTCCAACTGTACCGACGTAAGTTCAATTCCATTGTAGTGGAGGATTTTTAAATGATGAATGATGAAAAATAAGAAGAATAAGGTCATAGAAAAAAATTATACATTTTTGAAATTTGCATTTGTATCACATTTAAGGCGTTTAAATTGTTAGGTATTGTTATATCACTGAATGATTCATTCATTATTGGCAGATACCGTCACTCAACACGCAATGTCGTGAATTCAGACGGTGCGTGAGGGACGGAGTGTCTTAACACTGCCGTAATCTGCATGCGTGTTCATGTCATAAATAATATGTTGCAACATAATATTTTTCCCATCAATTTTAAATTAAGCTATGCCTTTAGGTAATTGCATTCCATCAAATTAATTAACCTCCACACACAAGAAAATTAATTAAATGATTTGTAAAATTAAAAGCAAAAAAAAAATAACAACAATTTACGACATTCTACGGTTTAGTTGTAATTCGACCAAAAAATCCGGGTCATCGTCGAGTTGTACGCAGCGGGCACCGAACCGGTTGTCCAGCTGGCGGGCAGGTGGAGCCCCGATCTATGTATTTATAGATTCTCTTTGTGTAATTGATTTTATGTGTATTTGGGTGTTGATATGTGATTTTTTTTTTGTATATAGACATGTGTGTATAGGGAAGAGAAGGTGACACTCCTTTCTTTCTCTGCATCTCGGGAATCCAGTGTTAAGACACTCCGATCACAACAAGGCTAATAAATATTTTGAAATGTAGTTTCAGATATATTAATTATTCTTGATTGAAATAGAAACTAAAACCATCGTATATCCAGTAGCAAAAAGCTTTAAGCTCTGACAGTATGTTTCTGATGGTAGGGCTCCTTGAGCTTTGCATGTTGACCGTAAGAAGAGACCGTGTGAAACGGCGTCAGCTATAATAGGTGTCTTGTTACACCACGCCGGTGGTCGTGGGTTCCGATTACCGACGATTTTTGCAACTGTTGGCAAACACTCGTTTTGATGGGTTTTTTGATGTGTTGTTAATTTTTGTTTTTTTTTTTTGTTTAAATCAATAGTGATTTCATATGATTTTTCTAAACATTAATATGAATAGGGTTGGGGTCGCGGTTCGAATTCCACTCAGGGAAATATATTACCTATTTATTATAGCTCTGTTTATATCCGTGTTATGTTGTATTCAATTCTCCACTATGATATTTAACAAGTCCCCCCTAGCTAGTGTTGTTGCTTGTACCTTGAGACATTTATTAGAAAATACCGTTTTTTCCCGTTCCTGTAGGAACACTCCCAAGTCCAGTAAATGATTGTATTGTCTGTCAGTCACTCGATGGCGGATATATATAACTAATATAACTAATATACCTACAAATAGAATCGAGGACCACCACAGACACAGTGTAACCCGATACTGTCCCCTATCACTCGCATCACTCACGTCACTCAGTATATGGATGGTTCTTTACTTCATATGGGAGTATTGTTATGCGTTTCCAAGAGAGTAGATCCTAGACAGGTTGATCATTAAAAATAACTTTACGGAAATAGGTAACAAGAATTTTTGACAAGATTATCGGCTGAGGCAGAGAGTGGAGTTTTTTTATTTTGTCGGCGTGAAGTTACCGCCGAAAGTACATAAAAATCAGCATCTGATATATTTTTATTTACATTAATAATGATTTTATCAAATTTTTGCCATTAGAAAATATAATTTATGTCTACATTTAAAAGTCAGAGCATGTCAATTCGTTCAAAATTTTAAGTTCAACTTTTTAAAGGTCTTTTTATTAAAAATATAACATCTGTAGACGTTTTTTGTACCAATTTTTTTGTTCTTTTTGCTGCAGTTTTTGGCAAATTTAAGGAAACCTTACTAAACGTAATATGCACTAAATTAGCGCTTACTTGAAAAAACTCTATCATTTGGCAAATAGATGTAATGTAGGTGAGTGTAATGCATTCATATAATATTACGTTGTTTATAAAAGACTCGTGTACATATATGTATGTGTTAATGTGTCATACATTGCAATGTGGGAGGTAACTCGTGACTGCAGTTCCAGAGATTAGCTCGCGTGAACAAACATAATATATGTATAAATAGTTCCGTATACTCACACGGAACTATCTATACTAGAATTCGAACACATTCGACCCTCAATTTTTATAATAATTTATAACGTATATATATATATATATAACAAACGCAATATACATTTTGTTTCGCGATTTCTCTTAATATGTTTAAGAAAAGTCCATTTTAAACTTGGCTCGAGCTCGTCACAGTATTTATAAACTATCTTTCTCACCAAAAAAGCTTCAATCGATCGTTAACACCCATTGTAAATACAATATTCGAGCATGTGACAATGTGCAGGCAATAACTACCTGCTTCCCTTGTCTCATAGCCCGGGTTCTGTTCCCAGGCCGGTCCCGGGGGACGCAAGGTGTGGGTTGGTAAAGTGATTTCACGCCGCGGTAACTAGAAAGTGTTTGTCTTTTCGTAACTTTTATCTAAATTAAGCATTTATTTTTTAAATTTTATACTACACAAGTGTAAAGGTTACAAGAAATGTTTGCACCTTCCGAATGAATTAAATAAAATAGCAATTTAAAATTGAGTCGGCATCTTAAAGCACATCTTGCAAAAAAATCTGATTGTTTACGATTTTGCGGTCAGGGTGGTCCCATCAGTTGCGGGCAAGGGTTTTGAGTGTTGACAATTATTACGTGTGATGGCGTAAACCAGTGAGTGATGTATCCGAAAGATGGCGATGCGTCATGACCTCAGCATGGATCAGAGCTTCCTTCCGGCAGATCCGCCACCGGTCCAAGATCAGTACCAGCCTAAAACTGATTTAGCGTCCGAATACTTCAACACATTCAACCAAATATGTGAGAACTATAGAGAGTCCGATGTTAATCTCCGACAAACATCAGACACTCTGAGGTTGTCATCTGAAATACTCGATGGACGGCGCGAAGAGTTCATCAGCACTGATTTCTTGGCTAAAAACAAGCAATATCAGGCGGAATACGCGGAGAAAGTGTTCTTGAATGGCAAAGATGAGCAGATATTTCAATTCGGTCAGCCCGATGCATCAGCGCTGTTGAGGCACAGGGCAAGGAGAAGATACAATGAGGAGCATGGTCTGCAGCCACCACCAGCTCTCAACAGCCAGGAAAGTGGGGTAAGTTGGTTACTTTCTAGGACGAGTCTTATACGTCATTTTACGGATTTTGCTAAAATTTTTCATTTATTTTCTTCTTAATTTATTTAGGTGTGTCAGATATTTTAAATTGTTATGAAAGGTTTTGAAAAATGGCCAGTGTCCACATACTTTGTATTTTAAACATTTGTTTGTTTTGTGACACGACCTTATGCCTAATTTCAGCGGATGGTGGAACTAGTTTTAAATCCATCTCATGTGAATATTTATTATATGGTGTGATTAAATGTGCCAAGGCAGCCAAACACAATATCTTATGAATATGAAAGATCAACAAGGGTGGAAAGAGGAATTTTATATGAAAAATTGGATTATTTTGGGATATTTATAGTGATTAAAAGAATGTTAAGTGCATCGTAGTGCAGCGGGCCAGTGTGTGACTGCTAACTCGACGTTGAGTTGACTGCCAGTCAACACCCAATGCGTCGAAGATAAACGCATGGTCGTGGGTGAATAACGGAGAGTCTCAACACTAGGTTCCCTCTGCCTTCCCCTCCCTTCCCTTCCCTGACATATGCGGGATGCAGTGTGAAGTTATAAAACAGGTTATATAACACAAGTTCGTAATTATGCAACGTTGTCGCACGCTCGTACTACAGAGTCCACAGAGACATCGTGGCCGCGACGCCCACGCGGATCTAATTCCGAACGCTAATTACACGCAAACTATCCGCTTATAGTCTTTTACTATACTACTAATGCTCTATTAGTGATTTTATATGTTTTATTCTGGTTATATATTTTTTTGCGTATTTTGGGTGTTTTTTTTTAGTTGGAGTCGGCTTTTACCCCGTTTTTTCTTATTTTACTATTATTCTTATAGAGTACTTGTAAACAACATAAAATGTTACTGATTAATAGTTTAATTAATTTATAGTTATGTGCTGATCGTTCTTCACCTTTGTCAAAGCATTCTGTGAATGTGAAGTAACTGTACAGTTAAATTTCTTCTCCTTTATCTTGTTCCCACCGTAGCCGGCAACTTTATACCTGTGTCTCGCTACTAATGGATGTAAGACGACACTCTTCAATAATTGTTGCCTTACCGTTTGGGGTTGATTTTGTCTCAGCCATACTCGTACCCACACTAAGTGATACAGTGGCCAGGAGAGGTTTCATGTTATTACTTTTTCTGTCGGTATATTATGTCTGTCGGAATACAGAGCCCGGCGTTTAGCTCCACCGGGCGTTTGCGGTACCAACGCAAATACCCTTTGATTTCGTTCCGATATCCGTTTGTCTTCTCACCATTATATATTCTAATTTAATCATTTGAGATTTGAACGCGTAAATTATTAGTATTTTACATTTTTTAAACATAGCTTAAACTAAATGCTCTCACGAGAATGTTAAAGCTCACGCTTAGTATTAATGAGTTCTCCGTTCTCATGAGGATATTGCTCCCTGAGGACAACGTATCCGGTTAAATTCATTAGTCATTTGTATCTTTTATTAAAGAAACTATAGATTTTTTTATACACGTGGTAAATAATTTATTAGACGTTTTGTAAAGTGTTGCTCAAATCTGTAGCTTATTTTTTAGCTCTAAAAAGCTCCATTAGATGTTCACGACATTTAAATAATTTGGTCAAGTGCGAATTGAACTCTCAACCTCATTACAATCGAAAAACTCAAATTGAGACTTACAATTCAAATGTATGTCTAGTAAATCTCAACGGAAATTATGATTTAGATTTGAACTAATAATGTTTGACTATAAAGCGCGTCACCTACGCCTGTATAAAATAAAAACAAATTGTGTGACGTCACATCCGGCGAATGTCACATCCTCTTAATGATTTAAATAGTTTTATTAATTTGTTTGTCTTATGCTTTCTATGGTTTATATATATAAATGTTGAATATGATGAGACAATTCGATGGTTGTGGATTCGATTCCCGCTCTGTACAATGTTTTTTTTTAAAGTGCTTTAGAACATTTTAGACTGTTCCCAAGCGGCACTGTTCTCAACACAGTGTCTCTAATTCGGGCGGCGGGTGGGAAAACGGAGTATCTTAACATTCAGATTATCTCTGCTTGTCCTGCTACATGCGGGATAGAACGTGAAGCTAAAAAAATATGATACTTAGTGCTGATTGACTCGATTTGGGTTTTGGATAGCATATAATATATTCCCGTTTAAATAGGTTCTTATGTATTGAGGCTATAAAGCATAAATATGGTTACGAGTAGGAGATCCTACTCGTTGAACTATATTACTCAGAATTTATATTGTTATTATTATATAAGAAGAAAATCAGAAAAATATAGGTTAGCGTTGAACGGTTCCAGATGTAGACCAATTGTAAATAATGATTTGACTACTAAAATATATTTTGTTAAACTATGTGTATATATATATGTTGCTGCCTTGCTGTGTGCTCTTCTTCTCTATGTACCAAAGCAAAGCGTGGCGTTGAGTTTCACAACTCAAGACGCAATTCTTCAAGATCTCAGCGGAAAGTGAAAGAAAGGACTTAGGTCTTAACAATAGCTTTCTTCTGCCTATCCTACTAAATGGGGGATACGACGTGAAGCTGAAAAAAGAAAAATATTCTTTTTCTAAATCGCGCGTTAGGCCACTTTTCCCACGCACCAGTGTCTAATTTTATAACGGCGCCACTCATCAGGAAGGAAATCTCCGCATAGCTCTTGTGCTCCATCTCGATATCTTGGTATTAGTGAGTCACACACTGTTATATTATAATGATGTTGTTGTTTAATGAGCAATTTTGTATGTACGACTAAATTATTATATTAATTAATTTCCTTAATATAAGAGGCGTTGAATCTCTGTGGTGTATTCGAATACCACTTTTTTTTGTTAATTTTTATTCTATTTTTAAGCTGAAATTCGAATTTTTACTAAGTTTTTTATTTTAATCATTCTTTTTTTTTTATAAGTACTCGCTAATAGTAGCGAGTGGATCTAGATAGGCAGACAACTAGTACACGTCTTATTAACCCTCCAACTCGTACGTCGTCGGATAAAAATATACTAGCAGTCGAACTCTTTCAGCAGATTTATTGGAACTATAAAATATAACAATAGCTGTGACGCATTTATTCAGAAATAGCGTATTAATATTATATTAGTAATTCAATAGTGGGTAGCATCTGTTAATTGTATAGAGTGGAATATAGAATTTCGGACGGAAATCGGAGTGACTTAATACTAACTTCTCTGTTTTATTTTTTAAATGAAACTATTTTAATGAATCTGATTAATCGCGTGTATATACCAAGGACAGTGTTGGGGAAAGCATTTAAAGACGCTTTTCTAAAATTCCTACAAAGAAGGGAAAAAAATCTGATTTAGTTCACGATGTACGTAGTGTCGTTGCTCTATAAAACAAAATTTCTTGATTTTAATTTTAAATACATATTGTGAAAAAAATTCAAAGCTTTCCATATAATTTAACTATTACAAATGTAATAAAGTAAAATAAAAAAATATAAGTAAACAGTAGTATCTACTTAGATATAGATATTGTATTATTGTATCCTAGTGGATAAACTATCGTTACCAATTAAGCGCGTCCACTGCCGCCCCTAATACACCACAATACTGCAAGGCGCGTCGTTGTGTTCCGCCGCGCAGCATGCAATGCGATAAGTGGGGAATAGAGTGTCTTAACACGAAGTTCCCTCTGCCCAACGCTGCTGTGCGCGGGATACAGCCTGAAGCTGATTTAATAGAAATATTATAGGTGCCGTCATGGCGCAGCGGAGCGCGTCTCGAGTGTTGTGGGTTTCAATTCCATTCGGGGAAGTATTATCTCTGCTAATATGAAAAGTGCGATGTTCAGTTTTACAAGAAAACACAGATTGTCATGAAAATTAGACATAACGTGTAGAAAGGTGTGCGTGTGTGTGTGCACTTTTTTAGAACTTCCTATTATGCATGGTCTGATAAAATTAATGTATACTAAGAAATCAATAATGTCATTATATTTATATTGAATGAATAACGATCAGAATAATGTCAATATTTTTTATATTTTAAGAAAGGATGCGTAAAAATTTAATAATACCCTGCGGTAAGCGCTCTCTTATTTTGACCGGCATTGTAATGCCTCGATAAGTAATTACAAACTTTCGCGCAAATCTCGCAACCGGTACATCCTTATACGCAGTTCGGTTCCCGACTCGGACACGTTTGGATACAGTTACCATATAAAAAGGCTTTTAGTGAATATTGTCTACGTATAATATGAGATATTTACTACGACGCCCATATTAAGCAGGCAAAGGAAACATTGTTGAGACATTTGGTTCTTCTATTTTGAGACATTTTAGAGTACATTTTGGGTGGCGAGACTCAACAACGCGCTTGTAAACTTATCTTAAACTAAGTTTTTTATTGCAATGTGTGTGATTACGTGATCTATTACAATCGGCTGTCGTTAAGGCCTTCAATTATTGGTTACAGTCATATTAAATAGAAAATGTTGGTAGGAAATAGAAATATCACTCGAATTCAAATCTAATACAGCATTACAAAAGCGGCCGGTGAGTAATTGTGCGTTTTGTCTGGATGTCGAAACGCTAGTGCCTACAGCCGGCTAGATGGCCAGTTTAAGTGTACTTTATACGGTATTCATATTTTGGGGTCGAGCAATGCTCGGTTTCAAGCGGAAGTGGACTGGTGTGCAAATTATCATCGTGATGTTGAGCTCCAGGACAATTAAATATGGTTAGATTCACTTCGATTTTATTTTATCTTATTATATTATTTAATTTATTTATTCACACATTAATTGGTTTATTTGACATTATTTGACATACCTATAAAATATTTTTCAACATATTATGAATACGGTTTTAAGGCGTACGGCCTAGATATTACTGTTGTTTAGACCCTGCGCCTATTATAATTGTGAGTCGGAATGAAAACCAAATGAAGTCTTCTAAGTATCGCGAAAATTGTAAATGTAGGGCTGATGCAATATTTCATATAAATAAATAATACTATCATTGTTATTTATAAATAAATTAATATACAATGTATCCATATTTCCAGTATGGCAGCGATGAATTCGGCCACGACTCGCCCAGCCGGTATGCGTCGCCCAAGGGGGCGGGCAACAGTGCCGGCTACCAGGAGCCCTATTACGGCGGCGAGTGGGCGGGCGGCTACTACCAGCCGCCCCCGCCGCCGCCCTACCACCATGACCCGTATGCTACTTCGCCAGGTTTGTGGATGTCTCTAGGTTTAGCTAATCTATCTATATAGATTTATTGAGGTAAAGCGTTTAAAGTGAATTGCACGAGTAGATGTATTTTGCTGAAAATGTTTTTTGTAAGGTGATTTTGTTATACGCAATTATACATATAGATTTTATTTATTTCGGATGTTTGTAGTACAGTGGTTATGGGTTCGATTTACACCCAGAAGAAAGACAATATAACAATTATTTTCATTTCTTCGCTCTCGATAGAAAACTATCGAGTTCTTCCATAATGCAAAATGTTCCGAAAATTGTTTAAAAGCTAGGTTCCCTCTACATAACTGCTCTCTCTGCAATGCTAGAAGTGTTGATATAATTTTTTTCTGTAAAGCAGTCAAATATTTGCCCTATAGTTTCGCAAAGATCTTTTTGTTAGTCAAATCATCACATTTTCCAGGTATAGCAGGCGCTCCTCCAGCGGACACGAGCTCGGCGGGGGGCGCAGAGCTGCCCCTGCCACCGATGTCGTCGTTCAGAGCCGCCGCGCCCGTACACTCGCCAAGCGATCCCATGATAGTGGCCAAGCCATCTATGCAACCGGTGAGCATAGAAATTTTTCATTTTGTGTATATTTCGACTGGGAGATCTTATCTAGCCCTCCTACCCCATTTTAACTACTACGAAAGTTTTAAATATTAATAAAGCACCAAATCACAAATACGAAGAACAGACAAAGGCACGCCCAACTATCTTTCGTGTCTAAGCTCATCTGTACCCTCAATGTACCTAGATGTACGCGGGCGCTGCAAGTACCCCAGGTGCGGGGGGCGAGGCGGGGAGCCTCTCGTCGTACGGCTCGTCTCCCTCCACGCCCGTGCACTCGCCGCCTCCCCTCCACGCCCGCCTGTACCCCCCGCTCAAACACTCGCCGCACGCGCACGCACATCATAATGGACAGGTTAGTAGTAATTAGTGATAATATATTATTATGTTTTCTATGTAACGTAACATGACGTTACATATAATGAGGAATGGCAATAGGTATGAAATAAGATTTTGTGATTTCTTTTCAAAGTCAATGGTATAATTTAGTTTTAATTGGCAGTTATCCAAATATATAATTATATATTTAGTTAACATGAGTAATAAATAAAAGAATACATAATCAATAAGTAAGTAATGAAAGAATACATAGAAGATAGCACTTACAAAGGACTGCCATTCATTTTATAGTCTATCGCCATAGTTCCCCACCATCACAATTTTAGTCAAAATAGTTCTAATAATAAATCCATATCTATATTACACATCATATTTTACATATTCTACTTTAGTATTACATATTTTATTTTAGTATTATATTTTAGTATTTAATATTCTTAACGATACTATAATAATAACTATAAAATTAACAATAATACGATAAATGTATAATTTTAAGATACTGTCACGCGCTTACTTTAAAATATCTCAAAAACGAATTGACGTAGCAAAATAATTCTTTCACACACTTTTTTTATTTTTAATCGACAATACGATAAGCTAGAATTTTGAGATTATTCCTCATTGTATATAAAACTATTTTTGAGTATAAAAAAATTATTAAATAATAGTCATAAATTTCTAATTCACTAATATCGTATATTTTTTTTACATTAATATATAGTTTCTGCAAATATAAAATAAATTATTTCAGCAATCAAACTGGGTATCAACTGGGGTGTCATCGCCGCCTACGGCGACCACCCCTCACGCACCTTTACCAGTTTTACCCAACGGACATCAACACGTTGTTTTCCCACCAGTTATGGTGAGTGTTGATACAAAGAAAATATGATATATAGTCAATTAATAAAAGATCTGAGTAATTTACGTGATTTTTAGAGTTCTTAGTTACAACATAGATCAATGTTACCGTTATAAGTTTATTTTAATATAGTATTTTAAAGGTACGTTGAAAATATAAAGTGTAGTAGAAAGTGTCCTCTTTATTATCTTTGGCATGATCCCCGCATGTTTGTTACTAACTTTCATTATCGATAATTTGATTTTGAAAATTTTACTTTAGTGGTTTTTGTTGTTAATTACAACGCAAAAAAAAAACATTTTCGAGCAAAATGATATGAAAGGCTTTAATTTTTTTAATATGTTGTGATATTTTATTTTTCGATTCATAAAATTGGTGTAGCCTTTATTTTTAAATGCTCATTACAAAGTTTTACAAATCCAAGTTAAGACCAATAGGATACGCCACTTTTTTGGATTTCATTTTGTGTTTTTTGTTGTTTTTTGTGTTTTAAACAGCGAGCGTTGAGCCAATAGCCGTTATCGGGTACTTTTAAATGAAACTAGACATTGCTTAGACTAGATTTTTAGACTTACTGTAGTTAGTTGCTAAAGTAAAATATTGATTTACCCCTACTTTGTACAATAGTTATCATCAACCCTTATTTATTTTAATTATAATTTCTTTTAAAACATAAGTAGCATTCGATTCTCTTATTTAAGAAACATTTACCTTTTCATTAAAGATATATCGATAGTATATCGAAACCAAACAAAATATTTTAACATCAATACAAATACACAATTCAAAACGGATATCCAAAATGACCACAAAAACACAATGATTCCCTCCTTACCCTCAAACTGGCTAGCTCTCGCTCGCATCTGAGCTATAATATGGTCAGGGCGCGCCGGCTGAGCAGCGCCAGCTCGACGAGGCGATGGTGTTTCTACGAGAGCACTCCGATGTTGGGGTGAGTAGGGTACAAACGATCTAAACACACAAAAATCCAACTTTCTTTAACTGAACTAGGACATATTTTAAATATTTAATATATATCTCTGAATTATTAGCTATAACTGTATTATATTTGTATCTGCTACTTAGACTAAGTTTAGAGATAGACATTATTATTTATAGTATACAATTCCTAAGCAAGTGTACGTTATAGTATAGTCACATCATTACGAAAGGTGAGCGATACGTGCGTTATTTCGATGATAATTGTATTGAGCTAAAAAAAGAAATATAGTTATCATCAAACGATGTTTGTTGTTTGGTTGTTCATATTGGAGCATGAAAACTTCAAGTGACAAGTATTAAGGGTATCAGTGACTCATGAGTCACTGATAGCCGGAATACCTGTCTTACAAAGTGTGGCATGAGAGCTTTCTATCTTTTATTGCAATTTATATTTCGCACTGACGAAAATGTTTTATATGTTGAGGTTGAATTTGAAATTGTTTCAAATTAAGCGATAATATGATATAAATAGAAAAAAAAAACAATGTAAATAAAAAAAGAAATTGTTTAAATATTAAGCACCAAATTTATAAAATATCCATAAAATCACCTCCAAGGGTACAATTATACCCATATGAAAAGAGGGTAACAATGAACTAAACCCCGCAATTTTCCAGGGTGCTCGTATGGAAGAGCGTTTGGATGACGCCATTAACGTGTTAAGAAATCACGCGGAAGCTCCTGAGCTTTACCCTCAAGATGTGCATCATCCGCACCAGCATCAGCCTGCGAGTGAGTTTTTCCGTCATAACCTATATTAGGAGTCATCTTTTTTTTTTTAATTTATGGGAGAGGACAAGGCATAATGTGGAGGATGTTGGGCGCCGGGGCCCGGCATTACCTAATGCGAAACGCAGTGGCAAGAGCCACTACTTCACGCCAGTTTTAAATGCCGGGGGTGGTACTAATGCGGTCGAGTCTGCCCATGCGTGTTGCCATTACTGGCGACGTGACTCTACCACACGTACTTTAGTCGCCTCTTACGACACCGACAGTACCAGGGTGATCCTATTCTAAACTGTTAAATATTGTAATAATACGTTTTCTATTTATATATATTTTATGACGCTGTTGTAAAAATCAAAGCGCGGCGTTGAGTTTCGCCATAATGCTTCGAAAATTGGGCAGTACGTAGGGAACGGAACACTATGTTCCCCATGATGCCTACCTTGCTATGTACGCGATACAGCGTGAAACTTGAAGAAAAACCCGTTTTTGACCGGGTTTTTTAAAGTAATGATTTTGCCTTCAATTCCATTCAAAATAATATCAATTTATAACACTATACGTAATCAATCGGCAGTGAGTCGAGTGGGCGTGCCCGGCGCTATACCGCATCTGCACACGGAACCACCGGTCAAAATGGAGAGACATTTGTTGCCCAATACTAGTAAGTGTAAAAGAAATATTTGTATTAATATAGTACGATTGACGAGTTGTGGCTGCTCTGAAGCCAGCTGTAGAGATGGGTGCGATGATTTGATTTAAGATTTTTTATTTTTTTCTATCACGCTTTATCCCGCACATAGCAGCGCAGGTAGATGAGATCTCGGAACCTTGTGTTCAATTTCTAGTGACCAGAGCGAGGAAATGAAAATATCTAATTATTATTTCATCGATAAATAATAAAAATGATTTTGGTTACGCCTTTATTTACCAATTTTCAAAGTTTAAACTTGAAAGTTTAAATTTGATTGATTAGGAAAGTGTTTCGTAATAAATAATTTTTTATGATAAAATTATACTTAACTACACTCAATTTCTTCCAACTTCCGTTCCACAGAGAAACGCAAAGAGCCACCAGACTCGGGCCTGGATTCGAAGCCGTCATCGTCAGGGTCTGCGGACGCACTCAAACAGGCCGGCGGGAAACGCAGCCGCAGATAGTGAGTTTATTAGCAGCATCCTACTATCATCTCATTACTATTTGTCCACCACACGTATTCAATACCAACGTCATGACAACCATGTCGTTACTTTTGAATCCTCAAATACATCTTATACCGAAACTAAAGATAGAAAAAAATATCCCTAAAAACACAAGAAAAAAATAAACATGAAGTTTGAAGGGTACGTACGGATGAACAAAATCCGACTTCTGAAACAACAAAAGCAATCATTATCACATAATACCACGATTTCACTATTACATGATCATCACATTAGGACAATCTCATTATTATTTCATTTCCTATCAATGATAGTAGTGACTTTAAGTTGCGACTGTGGGTTCGATTCCCACTCGGGTGAATAAATTATTTTAATATATTCATATTATTTGAATTTCAATTCACTACTATCATAATTTATTTCATTACTATGTTCCTTACATATAAAGAATGTTCAATTCTTTGTTGTTTTACGTCATTTTTATTTTTTTTATTTTTTGAAATTTGTAAGTTTTAAAGATGGATAAATTTAAAAAAAAGGTAATTAGTAAATATTTTTTTATATACCATTTTATTAAACAGATAATAATTATTATTTAATTCTTTTAACATATTTTTTATCCATCTTTTTTGTAATTACTTTCTATTTTTCCCGACTGATAACTTAAGGAATTTTTTAATATACCATGGATTCCATGACATGTTTTTAAAGTAAATCTTTTTTTATTTTTATAAAATTAATGATTGTATGTCATTAGTTTGTGTAAAAATATGTTTTTAAATGTGAATTTTGTAAACTTTCATGTGTTTTTCTTTCGTAGCGTACAAAATCAATTCAGGTAGAAATTATTTATTATATATTAAATAAGTTTAACAAACAGACTTTCCAATAAAGAGAAGTTCTCGATTTTACTTAAAACAAACAAAAAAAATCTTTATTTACTGTACATGTACAGTATATGTATGTATTTGACATGGTCCATTAAACATTGAAAAATGTGATTGTTTTACAAATAAAATGATAGATTTTATTAATATACCATTTAAAATGTTATTATTTATTTCAGTTAAAATTAAAAATATTTAAAATTTTCTATCAAATACCAAGTATAACATAATTTTAATTAAATTAAAAAAGAAATCAGAACATCTCTTTCCGCATGTAATGGAGTCGTCATATTTTGTTTTGTTTTCAAAAAGTACATAAATATAATAACGTATTTCACGCCTTCGTCCAGCTGTTCGTCGGCGGACGAGGACGAGCTCGACCCCGACGCGAAGGCGGCGCGCGAGAGAGAGCGCCGGCAAGCGAACAACGTCAGGGAGAGGTCCGATATATATATATTCATGTGTAACATACATACATACATACACACATATTTTGCATAGCTTATAAATTTTAAAATCAAGTTTTCGAGTTTGAAGTGTAAAAATATACAAAATAAAAATTTTTACGCTTCAATTTCGCGGTCTTGTTTAATTTTTTTCAAAATTTGAATTCAAATATTTGCTAACAAATCAATAATTCTAATATATATTTTAAATCAAATATGAATTTGACATTCAAATGTCAGCACTGTCCTTCTTCCTTATAGAATAAGGAGAAAGATATTTTCTTATCATGGTTTTTATTATAAATTATAAATCATAATAAAATCTATAATAATAATAAAATGTAAAAAATGTATATAAACTATGTCACACAAACTAACATATACATTTATGTTTTCAGAACTTACCATCTAACATAAAGGTCACAGTATTCAAAATATATACAAAAGACTATAAATTATATTTTCTTTCTAAATGTATTTTCTTCATTATTATTTTTTATTTGTGTAATAGGCAAAAGGTAAGATATGGGCAACCTAATATATTAAAAAGCATGTCTTCTCTTAATCAAATTCTTTATTTTTCTAGTATTATAACGTTTTCTTTTTAATTTTTATGTAGTACATGTTATACGACATTTAAAAAAGTAGTTTCATTATAATTTTTTTAAATTAAACAATTTATTTACAAAAGAAATGTAGAGAATGTCACTTTATTTTTGTTTTTTTTTCGAAAAAAGAAATTATTATGAAAATGTATTATTAAATTTTTATTTCATTAAATCACGCATGCATTAAACTATTATGTATTCATGTTCATACGCTTTAAAAGACCGAAAAAGGTTTAGTAGTTATGAGTTTGCTTGCTTTGTTATATATTTAGGAGGTCGGCGGGTCTCTCTCGCGCGCTGCCTTATTTATTAAGGTAGGTAGACAAAAAAGAAAGATAAATCACATTTTTATTTGTATATATTTATTATCTGCATTTTGTTCTGGTTTTTCACATCTATATATTGAAAAAAAAATTACTCTTACTATATTTGTTCAAAGAGGTATGACGTCACAAACATTAAAAAAATATTTTAAAGGCTCCTTAGTTTCCCCTTGCAATTTCAAATTACATATTCTATTTATACAATAAGATACAATAATGTAACTTATATAAAAATAATTATATATATATAATTTTCCAAAATCAAAGTGACATAAGAAATTAAAAAAATATATTTTATAAAAATAATGACACACAACAATAAATTTATATTTTTATAGTAAAAAAAATATGTTTATTTATATCATAATTTTGTTTCTTTTGTTTTTCGTCATTTTGTGGTGTAGAATAAAATATATTATTACTTATATAAGTATTTAATGAAATTCGACGAGCAGTGGTTCGTCGGCTGATGAATGCGACGACGAAACAGATCCTCACGCGAAGGCTTTACGGGAAAAGGAGAGGAGACAGGCGAATAATGCTAGAGAGAGGTAAGAGAGACTTAAAGAGACTTTCACGCTGTATTCCGCACAGAGTCCAGGTAGGCAGAGGGAACCTAATGTGAGATACAGAATTTTTCTTTATTTTATATTATTAAGTTATTTGCTTAGTTGTGTGGGTAGTTTTGATTTTGTTTTGTTTTCATGTGTGTTTGTTATTTGTAACTTTTATATATTAAATAAAGTGACTGGAATTAATATGTATATATTATATGTATGTATATATTATATGGAATCATCGAAGTTACCTTCTTTTTATATAGAAAACCTTTTTTCCCCTTAATTTAAATCTATATGTAATATTATTTATTTTTATAATTATGTACTATTATCTAGTGTCTTGATTCGAACATTTCTTATGGAGTATTAACTGGAATGTTAGCTATTTGATAGAATATTAAGGAAAATTCAATAACAATAGTCATTCTATTATAATTTAAAATAATAATGCCTTTTTTCGACTTTCACCCAAGAGTAGCATGATTTGTTCACGATTTTTTCTTTAACACTTGCATGGCTCTATAGATTTTTTCTTTGTCATATTAATATTGTATAAAAATATACTATAATCACAAAAGTTTGAATACTGTGGCCTTTGTGTGAACCTGTCAAAATTATTTATGATGTTATTTTTTTTCGTAGGTACACATAACCAACTTTAAATGGGGATAGTTATGTTTTGTCCTTACACAAAATTAATTTGATAATTGCAGTTAACGTAGTTATTTTTTAGATTCACGTTTTGTCTCGCAATCACAAATTTTCGAGACATAACGTGTTGAATGGCGGCATACAGTGTTGCGTCTAGTTATCAGTCTTGTTATCAGAGCGAGAAAATGAAATAATTTATTACCTGTGAGGACTATTGCGGCGTTCCTACGCACAAAGTGTGACTCTGATGCCGAGGCAAAGCGCGGCGTTGAATTCCACCACTTATTGCCTATAGAATTCGGCAGCAAATGGGGGATTGTGTGATACAGCGTGACGCTAAACAAATATTACCCCGAATGTGAATCGAACCCAAATCCTTTGCGTTTACAGTTACGTACTGTGCCACAGCGTCTTCTCTATTTAATTATATTAAAAGTACAATTTTTTTTTGCGTGACGTACATATCTCATAACCCTCGACTCCATTCCAGGATAAGAATAAGGGATATAAACGAAGCTCTTAAGGAATTAGGCAGGATGTGTATGACGCATCTGAAGAGCGACAAGCCACAGACCAAGTTGGGTATATTAAATATGGCTGTAGAGGTCATCATGACCTTGGAACAGCAAGTCAGAGGTGAGTGTAGTGATTGGACACTATATTTGTGTCAGTTTTTGTCCATTTAATGGATATTGTGCGTGTGTATATATGAGAAATATTTAGAAGAGAGAGAAGAGAACATTGATCTTGTGATTTTTATTTTGTCGATTTGAAGTTGTTTTCACCGTTTGGTCAAAGAAACTTGGTAACATTGGTAAGAAACTAAACCAAAGTAGCTTCATAAGCGGATGTATTTCCATATTATTACTATTAACATAGCTTACCTGATTTGATTTGCAGAGCGCAACTTAAATCCGAAGGCGGCGTGTCTCAAGCGCCGCGAGGAGGAGAAGGCGGAGGACGCGCCCAAGCTGCTGGCCGCGCCGCTGCACCACTACGCGCCCATGCCGGTGAGCAAGCAGTGTAGCCAGATACAGCCTGGAAACTCCGTTTCTATTGGACTCTTCCGCACACAGCAGGGTAGACAGAGGGAACCTCGGTGTTAAGACACCCCGTTCCCCACTTTCTGCCGAATTTTGTAAATTTAAAAAAAAAAACATTTGTAAATCTGCCTATTTCTTATTCCAGGGTCTGGGCCCGGTATCAGGGCAGCCCCCCTCCGGGCCCACGCCGCAATAGCGACACCCGCGCGCCTGCGCGCTGCACTAACAACATAAAAAATCCCGACCCCTTGACCCCCGACTCCGCGACCCCGACCTGAACCCCGCGACCCCTCTACCCCTAGCCGGTACTAGGGGGACTCCCCGTTGTAGCCCAAGTTGTAGGGGTTCTTATAGGGTTTCTTAAATTTTAGGGGTTTTGGGATTCGTGAGTCGGCAATTTGGGTGTGTGTTTGTTTCTTTGTGTTTTGTTCTTGTTCCTTTCTTCTTCTTCTTGTTGTTTTATATTTTTATTTTTGAATATTGAAATTTCTTTTTTGAAAGTAGATTTTATCGAAAAATTATATATTTATATGCATTATCACTATATCTTCTAAGTATAAGCAGAAATAAATAAACACACACCTTTTAAAAGTGTTTCGTTCAACCTTCAGCCAGTGATATGGCGTCTTAAGTTCCAAATATTATTAAAAAATAACTCGAGTACTTTATTATATAATAATCTGTGGTGGAATGTCCAAAGAAATAGTGAATGCAGTGCGTAGAGACCTCAGACTATAATAGTTAAGTGTGTATTATACATGATGTCACTTTTACGTCGAAACGACGTCACGGTGACGTCACGACGGCGTCACAGTGACGTTACGGCGTCTAAACGACGTCGCGCCCAAAGACAGTGGGACTGTAACATAGCATAGTGCATAGACTAGATATAAAATAAATATATGGAAAAAAAGATATTTTTAATTACAAATTTTCGTAATTTTTTTCTATAGGTACCACTGTTTATTTCGCTGCCATAGCGTAGGTTAGACGCTCGGGGTTTTTTTGTATGGCAACACCGCTTATTGTTTTCACGTCTCACGCCTGACAATAAATTTTATTGTTGTTGTTGATTATTAATTGTGTCATGTTGAAGTAAATAAAGTAATTTCCATTTAGATCAATAAAAAATTAAATTAAGTAATGTTTACGTCATTTCTGTAACTTTATTAGTCTATAACGTAAACAAATATTACTGGGCTCTATTGGACTATAATATATTGTAACTTGTGGTATTAGAAACTGAAATAACCATTTAATTATACAAGAATATTGAAAAAAGAGTTATATATTAGATATTTCAGTTTACGTAAAAAAATGGTTACTTCTGTTTTTTTAAATGGATATTGCTATATTTTCTTCTGTATGCATATATGTCTATGGACTCCGAGCTATAGGTATTTTTTGTAACCTGTGACAGTTCATTATGACAATTATATAAAGCCATTTTCTTTTATGAATGACAGATTGTTTTTTTTTTATATATATGAAATAGAGACCATATATTGAAGGTGATCTTTTTTTGTAAATGTAATTTTTTTATATGAAAAAAAAAAATGGCTGCTAACTTAAATATGTACTTAGTTTTTGAAAATCGAACTCCAGTGATTTTATTTTTACTTTTTTGTTCAATTTTTTTAATCGGACAGCTTTTGTACGTCTATTGCGTATTTTTTTTATATATACACATTTATATAAATTATATATACTTTTTTTATTTTGATGTGTACTTATTTTTGTGGAACGAAGTTTGCTACTTGATCACAGATTTTATGTAAATAATCATGATTAGTCGTTGATTTTTTTATTGTTTCTTTTTTTAAACCTATGAATTAATTGATAATAAATTAGGCATGACGTTTGTGTGCATGTCGTTTGTGTCTATATAAAATATATATGTATTTTTTAATGTTCAATCTCCATCAAATAGTAAACTTCGTCTTAAGTTATGACGAAACGGACATTTTGTTTCAATTTTATGGGAGAAATTTTAAATTTACTGTATTTTCTTTCTATGGCAACAACTAATTTATTAAGACGACAAATAATATAGACATAATAAATTGCCATATTAGGTAATAAATAAACAAATATCGTTCGTTTTTATTTTCTTTAAATCAAAGCAGATCATAACGTTGATTGTTGTATATAAAAATTGTCTATCGAAGCTCAAGTTTAGGTTTTTTTAAACGGAAATTGCAAAAAGGGATTCCCGGGAATACTACTATAGTAGATAAAGTCAATATCTACAGGGTATTCCCGTGGACATCTTGTATATACTGTTGGAAGTCCTTACACAACAAAATGGCGGAACAGACGCAAAATGACGTCTCCTAAATACAAAGTTCAAAACATTTTTTTTTAGAAAACTAGAGAGTAGCTTAAGAAATAATCATAGTTTTAGAATTCTTCCAATTAGTATATTTTTTAAGTTTTTTTTTAATTATTTTAATGATTATTTTTTTTAATTATTATAATTATGTATAATGATTCGTCCGTGCGTCTGGAAGTAATTTATTTGGCACTGGAGTGTTTGCCGGCGGCTACAGGTTCCGTTCCGTTTTAGGTAATTAAAAGAACTCGTATTATTATAAAAATGAATAATTATAATTAAATATAAATGTGCCATTCATTTTGCTAATTTTGTGTTTTATTTTGTATGTTTTCCACAATTTTAGGGAGCCGTACCTGGATAGGACTGGAGGTCTTTTTTCGCTTAATGTTGTCTTTATCGCATCTTCGCATTGCAAGGTCGTTCGTCAAAATTTGTGTGTTGCATGGAGCACAGAATGCGTGCCTGCTCTGTTATATGCGACACAGCTCCATAAAATGTTTAAAAATCACAACTGTCAAATATTTTTGTAGTTACTAAAAACATTACATTCATTCAAATCACCCCACAGACGAGTAAGGAAAGAGGATGGTATACAATAAAACTATTCAATAATCAATAAATATTACACGTTTATTGAGCTAATCGTAGTGTCCGGTCGACAGGCCACAGCGCGGTCCTCAAATAAAATATATTTAAAAGTAAATTATAATTTTAGTTGACCAGTCTCTTGTGGTGGGAACTAAACGAATTGTCTTTGCCATACTGATCGATATATGCTAATATTATAAAGCTGGAGAGTTTGTATTGAGTCAACGAGCTAACCTCAGGAACTACTGGTTCGAATTGAGGAAGGCTTTGTGTTTTGATATCAACAAATTAACAATTCATTTACGAATCAGAAAATTATCGCAACTACACTATGTAAAAATAATTTAAAATCGATCAGTGCGCCAGTGAGGTACAATAAATATCAAAATACTATAGAAAATACAAAAATCAGTCTGAACTTTTCTTAATAACTAATAATAATACCAAAAATGAACACCGCCAATTAAATGTGTTATATTTTATTGGGAGAAATCAGGTTAATACACTCCGTTCTCCACTTTAAAGATGCTTAAAGTGTAGAGATAAAAATCAAAAGTAAATTTTATGCACTAGATAACTCGTTAGTCTCTCTTGCTGTGGCCTCATTGAATAAAGAATATTTAGATTTTGCAAGAGTAGCGTAAACTTAAGAAGTACTTTTTATGCGATGCAGCAATATAATTTAGGCAAGTCATTTGCCCTTTTGTTTTTTAAGAAAAATATATAACATACGAAAATGGCGGTATTACAAAAAAATGCTACAAAAGTATAAAATCAGTCAAAGAAATACATTTTGATATATTTAAATACAAATAATGTAATCGGAGGACTGAAGGAAATATTGAAAGACGTGATTGAAATGATGAAACCAGTTAAAATTTTAAAATATTAAATAATATTATATTTCTTTTTATATTTTGATATTTTTTTCTATATTTTTTTTTTTTCAATTATATTTTAATATCTGTTTTTTTTTTATTATCAACCGTTTCATATACTGGATGGAAGCGTCAGCGCTCCTTTTACGGGAACAGCATATATATATATATATAGGGCAGCAGCATATATTTAAAACCCATACCTAAAGATATAAATCAAGATACCTCAACAGTATAGTCGTAATTATTTTTATTATTATCATATTATATTATTGTATCTGAATTGATGTAGTTTATATTTTAATTGGTTTCAACATTTAAAAAAAAATAAAGATTTCAGTTATGTATTTGTAGATATTCAAAATGATGGCAACATTGAAATACTTGTTAAGATGTTATTAAAGTTATGGCATTTAATAAAAAAATACATATTGCCTTAACTTTGATTATATAAATTAGTTTGTGACCGTAACTACACTTATTCTTAAATTACAATAATAATTATTATTATTATTATTATAAAAAAATATAAAACAAAGTATTTATTTACAGGAAAAATTGTATATCCCAAAATAGTCCTTTGCTCTAAGCATTCAGTAAACGCACGAGCGAAGAACTAGGAAGTATAAAGCCGACTGAAAAAATTTGTCATCGATTTTTTTAAACAACTTTTATCAAAATGTGTTTTTTTAATTAAAACTAATTACTATGAGATGCAAAATATTTACACAAGTGATTACGTGCGAAATTACAACGACGCCTCGACTTGAAAGTTTTATCTCTATCTGTTTTTATTTATTAGAAAGAGAGAGATATATTTAATTACTATACCTGACTATAGTTTAAATTTAAAAAATTGGCTAGAAATCCATATGTAAATGTTTAAAAAGCGCAAATATACAGATATCTCAAAAAATTGACATTCACTCTTAAATATTTTTTTTCTTCATAAATTTAATTATTTAGATTGTAATTTCCAGGCGTCGCGTAAAAAAGACTCAAAATCTATAGACCGAGGGTCAGTCTCAAAAAAAGCCGTTTCATAAGAATCTTATACCACTGTGGTGGTTAGGCTCGAAAAAGTGTGACGAAATGTATTAATATAAAGAACAATAGAAATGACGTATTTCACGAAATTTAAAGCGAAATTGCGTTTTTTTCACTTTATTTTTTAGTAAAAAGAACATTATTTTTGATATTTTTTTCGTATAATGCTCCATTTCTAAGAACAGACAGCAATTATTATAATTTACAAACGTTATAAGGTATAAAAAATTTATACAAATTACTTAAATATACGCAGTGTTTTCACACTTGTTGTCGCTGACAGTGACGCCGTTTTGAAATATACTTAAAAAACATAAACAAAAATGTACAATTGTAGCAAATACTTTAAATAAAAAAGGAAATGTTTTTATTATTATTTTTCAAAATGACGTCACAAGTTCGACCTACATGACTAGCTTTACACGAAAATATACATTATGTAATAATAATAGCATTACAATTAATAAATAATTCAAAAATTAGGCGAAATTTCGATAAATAATGTTGCGTAAAATAAAAACAAATATTATTGTGCTTTGATTTTTTTCCTATATAAACTTTATTTTAATTTGTGTTTTTGTTTTAAAGGCATTGAGCACACTACCTCCTTTAAATATTACATATACCTTAGTTTATATTCATGCAGATATTTAAGAAAAATATATCAAAGCACAATATACAATGAAATATAAAAAATAGGCCAATTTTAGAAAACAAATTGTTAAAAAATCTAAAATAATTACAATGTCATATATGACATCAATTCCTATTTTAGTAAATTCCCGAGAAATTCGTGACAGTTAACTAATTAAATGTGTCGATTTCATTGAAAATAGAATAAAATTTAGATAATATTTTTGTATAAAAAAATCTTGAAAGTAGCAAGATTTGAACCTACACTTCTTGTAGTCATACATTACATGATCAAAACACAGATTGTTATAACATTTTTTGTAGTAATCTAACAAACTTCAGTTAAATTCTTGCTACGTTAAATATTTCAATACATTATATAAAATTTTATATATTGCAAAGGTCAAAACGCCCCAGACATTGAAGACATTAATCTCAAAATGTAAACAATGCTAGCAATGGAACTGGTTCTGCGTGATGGCTGAGAGATCTTTCATGAGACCCTCTAAGTTCTGCATCTCTCTGTGCAGTCTCTCCGTGGAGCGTGAGGGGGTCAGGGGCTCGAGTTCCTCAGTACAGTGGGTTACACTACTACCTTGGGAAGGAAGTAAAAATTATTAAAAATAATATTAGGAAATAGGAGAAATCGCAGTCCGACGCTGCGCTACAACAACCTATAAATTTTGAAAAACCATAGAATAATTGTATATTTTTATTGTATTTACAGAATATTATAAATAAATTTTATATGACCAGTATGTTAAAATCGACCTTTCTAAAATGCCCACTCAATTTTCTCTACAACAAAAGATGACATTCTTATGGTCAAAATTCTGTCAATAATAAATATATATTTAGAATTTTAGAATTAAATAAATAAAATTAAATTGTCAATGACTTTCAATAATATAAACTGATCAAAAATAATTTCCATTTACAAAACAAACATTTAGTAAAATTTCAATAACTAATGTAACATATTATAATCTAAAAATAAATATTAATTATTGTGCTTTGATTTTTTATACAAAATTTATTTTTATTTATGTATTTTTGTCTTAAAGGCGTTGAGTGCACTACTTTCAATATAATATCTGAGGATATCTTTAGATATAAAAGGAAAAGATACATATGAGAAAGTACTTTTTTACATCCACAGCTGATAAAACGTTCAATAATAAAAATACATTTTGTTGAATACTGTGCAAATATTACTTCCACTTACCAAGTTGTAATCTATTTGGAATGTGTCCGGGAGAGGAGCTCGCACTCTTCTTATACGGTGATGTTTCCCTCACACTACCCGCTGAGAATTAAATTAAAATAACACATTTGTTAAAGTAGAATGCCATTTCTTCGCTTGGTGTCGAGGCAAAGCGCGGCGTTAAGTTCTGCCACTCAACACGTACATTGTCAATTTTAAAATAAGCCGCTGTATCACCTTACCTCAACCTCCTCTACAATTAACATTTCAGTTTGTTACTCACACATAAAAACGTTGCTAAATAATAATAAATATTACAAGATTTTTTTTTCATGTTTGTATTTTCACTGCTACTTTTAGTTCATCATTAAAAAGTCGTGAGTTTGTATCCCATTTGGAAGAAATTAACTATTTTCATTTCGTCGCTCTAATAATAAAATAAAGCGCAGTGTTGAGTTCATCTATTCAAGAAGCAATATATCGAAAGTTTTCCTAGTTTAAGTAGTAATAAGTTTTAGTACTAGGATCCCTCTCTCTATGTGCATCCCGCCTATAGAGAGAATCCCTATAGAGTGAACCCACAGCATGAAGTAAGAGATTATAAAATTACAACTTCTTACCCTTAGAATGCGAAGGCGTGGAGTGATCAGACGCCGTATCAGGCAACGTGAAGCTGTGCAACGCTGAACACCCGCGGCGTAGTGACCCGCCACTACTAGTGACTCCGGGCACTAGTCCCGTAGTGGGGTTCGGACACCCGGCGTCGCTACTCAGAGAGTCTCGACTGCGGGGAACCATTAGTATAGATTAGTACGGAAATGGTACGTAATGAAAGTAATTAACTGGTTTTTCAATTTAATTTATGAGGAAAAAGAGGAACAGTTCACAATATAATAACAACAAATCTATATAATAATAAGAAATAACTTTATTATCTTTGTTACAACAAGGTATAATATTGTATGTAGACAATTGCCTTCAGTGGGGATTGACCTCTCTAAGTATCGTTTAACAACAAAAAATGAAACATAAATAAACTCACTGTGTATAATGCCCCAGGGGTTCGTATGCGACGTAGTGACCCCGCTCTCTGGCCGTACTGGCACTGGCGTAGACATCCGAGCCCCCTCCCACTGAGCTCGCACCCCCTACACCTCCAACACCCCCCGGAACTGAACACGCACTGCCCAGAGGACACTGCCCAGATCCACCTTTGAAGTAATAAACGTTGTATAATTACATCCCTTATAGTTATATTTGTTTTTCTTCGCCCTAGAACCAAGCGTTAAGATACTCCGTTTCCAGTACGACACTTCACTTTCCTCTGAATTCTCGAGACACAAAGTATCGAGTGGCGGAATTCAACGCCACGCTTTGCCTCGTTCCCAGAGCAACGAAGTAATAAAAATTAAAGTATAACTTTACTATTCTACTAAGGTATACTTTACTATACTGTTATAATAATCTATACAACTTACAAGGCGCCGGTGGTGGCAGAGTGTGATGATGTAGAGACCCTAGAGACGCCTGCGGAGAGCCGAGTGGCGCCACGCCCGAGAGGAGCGGCGTGCTCTGGAATAATAGAGAAGATGGAGAAGTTCGTCACTAAGTATAATTACAGACGAATGAAATAAATAAACAAATTTTAATGCAGTCTTCACTAACAGACAGTTTAAGAGGAAGGTTTCATATTACCTGATCAGCCATATGCCTCCTTCTTTCGCAAGTGCCGGTACATCCTACGCCCACCCCCACTCCCACACCCACGCCTGTCATGGCTGGAATATTATGAATATTATACGCTACGACTTTTCGATCGTTCGATATAATATATGGATAGTAATAATACAAATACATTTGATATACAAAGTTTGCGAAAAATAAAATTATAGTAAGTAGAAAAAAGGCAATAAAAACTTGAACAAAATGGGTTAAATTATAAAAATAAAAAGATAAAAATGATAAAAATGTACGATGGAACTGATAAATTTAATGTGAATGTATGTCTGTTAGTAAATAGATCGATATTTTCTTTTTCTTAACTTCACACTATGCCACGCAAGAGGCAGAGGGAACATGAAGACTCACTGTAGGGACACTTCCGTTCCTCACTTTCCGCCGAATTTTGAAGGCATCGCGCGGCGGAACTCAACCCCGCGCATTGCCTTTGCCAAACGAAGAAAAAAAATATATATTTCAATTATAAATTTCAATTTTTTATGAATGTGTTAATAGGAATAAGGAATAGAAAAAATAAATAAAAGTGCACCTAACGGCATCAACGGTTCGCATCTGTAGCCGCACCGGTGAGTGTCCTCGCTGCCCGACGGTGAGCTACGGGACTCTACTCGAAGAGGGTAAAAACGGGAAAAAAAAAATAAAAAAGAAAACGAAAATAAAAAAATGTGTGCAATGAAGCAAGTATATTCTATTCTTCCATACTATTCTAAAAAAAATATAAATTAAGTTTTTTTTTCAGTTCTTGCTTTATTCTTCACAGGGAGGGCAAAGTGAACCTGGGAACCTAGTGTTAAGAGACTCCGCTCCCCACTTTTCCTCGTATTCTTACACGCAGCGCTTTGACTCCTTACCAGAGTGAAGAAATGAAAATATAACTACAGGTTCTCTCTTCCTATCCCACACATATCCTGTGCGGGATACGGTGTAAGGTTAAATAAAAGAAAACTTGAAAAGTAACTCACCAACATAAGTAGGCACGTATCGTCTATCCAGGCTGGCGAGAGAGGGCGCGTGCGCGTGGACGTGCCTCGCGGGTTCATATTCGGCTGCCCCCGGAGCAGCTCGAGCGAGGGTCAATGTGGAGGAAACCAGAGCACTTCCGTCCACGCTGCCCGCTGATACTGAACGATAAGAATTTAAATAAGGTTTAGCTTCCCGCTGTATCCCGCATGTTACAAAATTAGTTAAATATAGTATACCCTGAAGTGGGTTTCGAACCCACAATCATCATATATTGTGAGCCCACTCTATTAAGAGTAACTAAGAAACTTTAGTTTTCGATCAATATATTTTGTATTACAATGGTTGGTGCATGAAAATGGAAGACAGAGAAATAAGTCTATACTACCAAGCAATTCGAATAAACATAAATCCATAAATGAACAAAACAAAATGAAAAAGGCATTTCTCGTATAACAATTTTACCTCAACATAAAACAACGTAGACAACGTAACAACAAATTCTGTCAAAATTTAGTTTCAAGTCAGTCATTTTCTCCATTTTACACTCGAATTCGAATTGATGAGAAATAGACAGAGGGAAGAATAAAAATAAATCATTGCCCCGCGTGAGCATGAAAGACAGAGATAGCAAGAGATGTGTGCTCGGGCGTACTCTTACTGGCGGAGCTGTGTAGACTCTTGTCCATGTGCTTCAGCTCCATCTGGTCGTGGTGGATCCAGAGGTCCGGGGGTTTGATAGCCGCTGACGCTGATGCTTTTTGATAAGTACTGGTAAAGAGAGATTTTTATATTATTAGGCTAGACTTGAATATTTTTTTTAAATTTTTAGTTTAGTTATCTATTAGTCAAGAAAAGGTGAAAATATTTAGATGAAAGATGTACTCCAACTCATTAGCTTAGCTTAGTCATTTAATTATTGATGCCGTTTAAATCAATAGTTAATCCAATAATTCCTCACTCACCCAACGCTTAAGTCAATTTGTACATATATCAAAATGCGCACCTGGTGTCGGGCGAGAGTGGCGCGGCGTGTCTCCGGCAGCAGAGCGACAGCGCGAGCGCAGCGGCGAGCGCCAGAACGGCGCAGGCGCCTCCCGCGCTCGCCCACAGCCACGCCGACGTGGCGCCCGCCAGCCCGCCGCCGGCACCCGATTCTGATTTGCAAAAAATACACAAATAATTATATAAAATAGTGTACATAAATGTTACTGCTTCGATCAGACCTTCATCAAAAATACATTATTTCTGTCAATA
The DNA here is from genome assembly GCA_037355905.1 of Heliconius aoede. Classification (NCBI taxonomy): domain Eukaryota; kingdom Metazoa; phylum Arthropoda; class Insecta; order Lepidoptera; family Nymphalidae; genus Heliconius; species Heliconius aoede. The sequence goes on along the minus strand of JBAIZZ010000094.1, from coordinate 182,451 downwards.
TAAACATTTTAATGATTTTTTTATCTCATTAAAAGCATTTTGAGAATCTTAAATGATTATTCTTGTCACGCATTATAAACAAAACTTAATATATCTTAATATAATAAAGGTCCTGGTTTTTGAAAAAGATGAAGAAAGGATGGCATTCAAGATCAGTGTAAATGGCAAGATATTACAACGAAGTGGTAAGTGAACGAAGTGGTATATTTGAGAAGTATGTTTAGTAGAGATGATAGATACGAGATGGATGTTGAAAGGGTTAAAGGAGCCTTAGCTGCATCGATGAAACGGTGAAATGTTATACGTGGGTACAACATAAGAAGCATGAAAGATGAATGCCGTGGAGATGCGATGTCTTCGTAGGACATGCGGTGTTAGCTTAGCTGACCGAATCCGCAATGAAGAGATACACAGAATGGCAGGCACTAGCGAGGACGTCACGGTGAGAATGAAGAAGAACGTGCTCAGCTGGCTTGGGCACGTCGAACGTCGAGGCATGTCAAATACTCACCTAAACCTGTAGTATACCCTACAATTGGACTAAAAGGCCCCAAACCCTTGCTATTCCTAGCCTGTATCTTGAAGCTGTACGCAGTGCGCGGACGCAATCGCTCCACACGGGTTCGAACCCGCTCCCCCACCACTGTTACTGCGGTCCATTCTTCAGCGCCCCCGGCACCCCCGCTGCCGACGCCGCTGCGTTGGACCGCGTACATTATTATATAACCTTGAAAGAAGGATTAAATTAAATATAACATTATTTATTTTACACTTACGTATATACGAGTATTCTATAATCCAATGAATTAGACCCACCACACACAAAAAATCTGAAACCTTAACCTTTTCAGCTTCTCTATTTTGTCACAATTCAAGAAGACCAAGGAGGAAGGAAATACATATTTTCCTCAATCCCTCGCTAATAGCCGACCCTCTAATTGGTTTGAATAGTACAGCTGACAGCTTCTTTTTAATAGAAGCGCCAATCACCACCTTTTCGATTAGTAATTTTTTTAGAATATCAACTCGAATAATGAATTATTCGATCCCCACTCGTGGAAGTGAAATTTCTTCGCTCTGGTGTCGAAGCAAAGGGCAGCCTAGAGTTCTGCCACTCAACACACAATGCTTCCAGAATTCGGCAGAAAGTGGGGAACGGAGTGTCTTAACACTAAGTTCCTTCTACCTACCCTGCTGTGTGCGGGATACACCATGAAGCTGAATTCGAATAATCCCTATCTCTTTCTCTTACCAGTAACAACTCCATTAGGTCGAGCGGGTGGAGTCCAGCTCACATCAGCGGCGCGGGAGGAAGGAGCTGCGGGAGACACCCTCAAATCACGAGGAGCTGACCCCGGAGCTGCTTCCAGAGTTGTGTTTGAGGCTATCATTGACCATGCAGATTCACGACCACCTGGGTAGATAAATAACGTGGTTTGCTTACGTATATTTTTTAAATGTTTAAAAATAATATCATTTAAAAGTATTAATACGATTTCTCTTGACTTTTACATAAGTTGATACGAAACAATATAATTAATAAAATGTTGTGACAAAGTGTCAAAAATCACAACACATTTCTGACAAAACCTAATTATTTAAAATGACATTAAATTCCAGCTCCCTACCTCGTATAAGTTTAACGCTAAACTCATAATGCGTGTACGGTCGCAGGTCATCGATCATGCAGTTGAGGTCCGACGCGTTGTACACTCGAGTACGACCGCCTCCCGCCCAACGGATGGCATAGCGACGGCCGTCTGTCGCCGTCTGTGGATGGTAAAGAAAGAACTTTACTAGTACAGTGACAAGATTAGTTTATTAGTTTTTAATATGTTATGAGAGCACAACAGACAAAAAGACTAATCTCGCTCTATTAAATAAATTTGTTAAATAACAGACAAAATGTTAGGAAAAATTAAAATACAAAAACTCACTTGTCCTTTGGGTAAAGTAGGATCAGTCCAATACACTACAGCCGTTGTCCCACTCAGCATTATGACCTGGAAAATTATATAAAATGTATGTCATATTAATAAGTAAAAAAAAGAAACTAAGTTATATGATATTTATTAATTTTTATTACACCATAAGGAATCATAAAAAATCGTCGAGGCCGTCGTGGCGCAGTGGCAGAGTGTGGCTGTACACGAACACCATCTTTTATGGAGTATCATCGTTATCCAGAATGTCCGGTTCGTGTATACTATAGATAAAATAAACTTACTTTAACCCCAACAGGTGGTATCAAAGGCGGTGTATCATCTTCATCCGGGTCATCCGGTTCATCTAGATCAGGTTCATCCGGTTCATCAGTATCGTCGTCAGGTTCAGCCGGTTTCGTTCGTACTGTGGCGTATACAGCGGGCCCGAGGCCCAGTGCGTTGCTCGCTCGCAGTGATATTACATATTCGGAGTTCGATTCTGAGGATTGTAAGTTTGATTTACATGGACACAAGAAATATAATTAGATAGTAGTGAAGACTTCTAATTTAAATTTTTTTTTTTTTATGGGAGAGGACAAGGCAAACGAACGTTCGGGTCACCTGATGGTAAGTGATCACCGCCGCCCACAACCCCATGCAACACCAGAGGAGCCACAGGTGCGTTGCCAGCCTTTAAGGTGGAGGTGAAGGGCACCGGGGCCCGGCATTACCTAATGCGAAACGCAGTAGCAAGGGCCACTACATCACGCCGGTTTAAGATGCCGGGGGTGGTATTAAATCCGGTCGAGTCTGCCCATGAGTGTTGCCATTACTGGCGACGTGACTCTTCCACACGTACTTTAGTCGCCTCTTACGACACCGACAGTACCAGGGTGATCCTATTCTAAGCCGGGACCACACGGCTGAAAAACTTTTTATTTGTGTGACAAGAAACGATATGATTTTACAATAAGTTCTAGATAGATTTATAGTAAAAATCGAAGCGAATACAGGTGGAAGCGTCTGCGCCCCTTTTAATGGGAGCAGCATATAGGGAAAATATATCAAACCCATATGTACAAATAATAATTAAGATACGTCAACAGCTTAGACGCTCGATTTTTTTTCGCGCGGTTACGAATAGATATTTTTTAATTTTTGCCAAAATCTTTTTTGTTTTAAATGTATTATGCTTTTAAAGTGTAATTAAAACTGTGGTTTCATTTAAAGTAGTGATGATAGATGAACACTTTATATTAGCACGATGGGTGTGGCGTCAATTTCCATTCGAGCACTTAAATCTTACTAACCCAACGCTCGGATCACATGTGAATGTGCGTGCGCAGGTAACTCCCTGGAATGGGAATCGGGAACCCCCAAACCCCATCCCAGCCAGTAACCGCGGACTAAGCCGCCACCGCTACCCGGCTCCACCACTGTGTCATCGCCACCCCACCATACTGAAATCCAGTCGCGGCCTGCTCGAGCTGAAATACGGGAGAAAAAGAATAATTTTATTAAAAAAAACTTTCAAGGAAGCTTTCGTGACGCAGGGGCATAAGTATGTGACTGTAAAACGCGACGGTCCCGAGTTCGATTTGCACACACATGAATAGCAGAGGATGCTATATATTAAATTTTACAAGTCTAAACATGTCCAACAGTCCACTTACTGGTCAAGCTCGGTGGTCTGCCCGGGACTGAAGTCTCCGCTCTCCGCCGCGCCTGCGTGCTTGCCGTCACCCACTCGCTGAACGGACCTGAGCCGTTCGCGTTCATTGCGCAGACGCGGATCTGTGAACAATTAACATACGGTACTTTAAATATTTAAGTGTTACAAATAGATTTGTTTCGTTAGAAGAAAAATATGTTGTCTTATTTAGTATAGCATTGACGTTGTCTCGGCAGGATAATCGAAAGTGAGTATTTAACATTAAAGGATGTATACATATAAATAATGGATAATTGTGGATTACCAGTTGACTACTAATTGAAGTTTCCTTTTGAGGTTATGTATGTAGTCGCTGGCGTCTGTTATTACTTGCCACCTACCTGATAAGACTGAGCGGGCTCGAGCCCGTGCAGTTCAGCGCGTTTAGTATCGGCCGGGGTCGTCAGTGAATCTGCTCGTCTTCTCCCAGCTCCAACAGCTCCCGAACCTCCAGAGGCACCCCCAACACCACCCGAGCTCACGGCCCGGAATCGAACCTTGTATCCGGTGAGGGCACCGCGGTGAGTGCGTGCTGGTGGAGCCTCCCAACGGACTAGAATTGACTGTAATAAACATGACATCTATTTTAGTGTTTACAATGAAGCTGTTGCATGTGTTTATTAATTTAAAATTATTTGTTAAACTATTTGAATTCATTTATTTCATTATTTCTTTTAAAGTCGTCAAAAAAATAAAGAAATTTGAGATGACTGAAAGGTTTTATATTTTTCGGATGTTTCGTGTTCCACAAAATAAACAATGGAAATAAAAAATTATTTCCATTGTTTATATAATTACGTCGTGGACGTACCTATGTTATTGGTAAGATTTCATCGACACCACCATTATGTATTATTTTTTGGGGTTGAACATAAGTTATAAAGTACATAAAAATAGTTTAAAGTGCATAAAAATAGGTTTTATTTGATATACTATAATAATGTTATAGTTATTTAGTTTTTTTATATATATTATAATAATATTATAGTAGTTATTTAGTAAGAAAGAGATTGCATAAAAACTAGTAGAGTAACAAAGCCCCGCACTTACCGTGTCGCCGCTGCCCACAGCGGTGACGTTCGCGGGCGCGGCGGCGGGCGCATCGGCCGGAGTCCGCGCGCTCAGCTCGCGCGCAGAGCCGCTCGTCGCCGACACGCGCACTCGGTACTGAGTGGCCGCGCGCAACCCTGAGAGGATTGTTGAGAGACCTTCCACCCATTGAGATTGCTCGCGCCCTGTTTCGACCTGTCGATAGAAAAATATATTACTTCAATGTTGAGCGCCGCGTCTGACTGTAAACGAGACGGTTGTAAGTTCTTATATATTTAATAAATATTCGTATAGTTTAAGTGGGTGAAGCAACCCAGGTCGGCTAATATCTTATAAAAACGAAGATAATTTACCTCTGTATAATAAACAGCATATCGCCCTGGAGACGTGGTCACTGAGGCCCCAGGTAAAATATCGGGGGCCTCCCACGTGATTTTCAATGCATGGGCACCGATGGCCTCTATTTGAAGGGCCTGTACTGGACCGTAAGAGAGCTCCTCTTCGGGGGTCGTTAGTTCGATTAACTGTGATGTAAAAAGGAAGGTCTTTATTTATCTTACAAGGTTTCGTCTGCAATATTGTTTATAAAAATTTTATGAACCTTGCGCTACTATTGACAGCTACCTAGTCGTCTTTAAAAATCAGGTTTTTGGTGTTACGTCGCCTACACTTTCGGAGGCAATTGCTAACTATGGTGATGTTGAAGACAAAAGTTATATAAAAAGAAAAGTTTAAAAATAAAAACGTATTAATTAAGAAAATTAAATTTTCGAGACTTTAGACTGAAAGTTTGAGTTGTAAGATGTCCTGTGAGTACCCTTGACTTCTATGATGATCAAAAATCAGACGTATTTAAACTATAATCAAAAAATATATATATATATACAAACAAAAAATCGTGAATACATTTTCTTTAAAACATACATTATATACCACAAACATAACAAAATCCATATAAAGTAATCTCCTATACCTCAGTGGGTGGAGACGCGGCGTGGTGGGTTAGCGCTACTATCTGGAACTGATAGGTGGTGTTGGGTTGCAATCCCGCAACGTTCATCTCGTGTCTTCGGGCTTCTCCGCGGGACATGCGTTCTCTGTGAGTTTGTAGTAATCACAATTCAGATAAATTTTATTTTTTTGTGTTAATACTTGTAAATTATATGTCTACCATCCTCTCAATTTAGGTAACATTACGTTGAGTGATGGAATTCAACGTCACGTTATTTAGTGACCAGAAAAAAGAAATGAAAATTTCCCCGAATGGAAATCGAGCACACGACAATCGTGTTTAAAGTGACACGTTGTGCAACTGCGCGACGATAGCCTAATTTAAATATGCCAATAAACCATACATAAGCGATTGAACAAATTAATTAATAAATGATATTTGACAGATATGCTGATGTTTATTCTGTTGAAAATATTTTAAATTGGAATCAGTTGTGGCGCACTGGCCCAAGTGTGCAACTGTAAACGAGGAAACTCTTGAATACTCAAGGAAATGAAATAGTTAATATTTTCATTTCACTCTGGTGTCGAGTTCCTCTGTTCAACGCGCAATGCCTCCAAAATTCGGCAGAAAGTGGGGAGCGGAGTGTCTTAATACTAGTCTCTCTCTGCCTCCCCTGATAGATGCATTACTTTAATCGTTTTTATAATAGTAATTGGTTAACATTCCGAATCAAGACAGGTCAACCACTCAAAAAGGTAATAATAATAAAAAAAACCAATCAGAAACAAAGCTTACCTCTCACTCCCCTTCACTTTGTACAGCACCACGTAACCCGTTACATCTTCGATCTTGTGTTCAGGCTCCAGCCAGCTCAGCGTGACAAACCTATGCTTCACTATTACCGCTTTGAAATCCCGCGGAGGCGACACCACCGTAGCATTCCCCTTTAACCCCCCCTCCAGTTCTGGCGCAGCGTGAAAATAGTCATCTAATTGTAATATATTTTCATTATAATCGTCGTAGTGCGGCTCGGAGGTGTACGCGGAGGAGGTCTCGCCTAGAAAATCTAAATCTTCCGTCGGATCAGATTGATCGAAATCGCTCGACAATAACGTGTTGAAGATGTACGAAGAATTCGGTTTTGGATCGTCTGGAAGGAATTGAGGTGAACAAAACATAAAACTAAAACAAAATCATTTACGTTAAACCAAACTTATAATAAAAAAGAATTAAAATTAAAACATAAAAATAATAACACCATAATTATAGAAAAGAAAGAGAGGTTATTTATGACTATTGACATTTCTAAGGCTTAACCTTACAATCAATACAACATAATACGAATACTCAGTAAAAAATATTTTTTAATCACGCCTCATTCACGTCGTCACATAGTGCCCGGTGGTTTTGAGTTTGATTCTCACTTGGGGAATGATTATCTCTCCTCCAAATAATACTAAACGCGTCGTAGAGTTACGCCACTATTCCAAACTTTATTATGCATTAGTCATTATTCATTAACAATGTATACTACATTATATCAGGACTAGGTCTTTTCAAATATATTTAAACAAATCTTTTATTACAATTCTATATAATTATGAATTGCTTTATTCTTTACTTTCATAACAAGAGTTATTTTAGAGTAGTTTGATAATAATACCCTCACATTGAATTGCTGGTAAATACACACAATTAAAATGAATAAGAATAATAAATAATCCGCGTAAATATTGCCAACGCAACCCTATACTCTGATTTGACTTCATAAGTAGCAATCCATAACCCACTGACCATGAGCCTCAACAACTAATCTCAACGCTGCCACAGCACTTCCGGCGGGAGACGAGGCTGCACACTGGAAAACACCAGCGTCCACGTCCAACACGCCGCGGATGCGGAGGGAAGTACTGAGGAAGAGAGATAAGTCACTAAGTCACTTTGTTACGTTACGGCAGACGGTACTCATGCACTCGAAAAGAAAATATCCAATTGTAAGAAAAGTTTTATAGTCAAATCTTTGCAACCATCTGTATTTGAATTTCGCTTTTCTTAAATCACATTTAAAAAAAACACCAATATATCATTGATATGCAGAAGAAACTGCGACCCTGGCGTTCTCGGGCATGTGTGTTCTCGGGGGACCGTGATGCTGCGCCCTGTGAGAAAGCTGGCAATCCACTTGCATAAATTCTGGAGAAGCCCGTGGGATGAAAGTTTTGCAAGGAGCGTCGCATGTATCGCTATACGAATTTATTACTTATTGCTTATTAATTGCTTACCCATCAACCAGAACAATGTCATGGTTATTAGGCGTGAGGGGTTCCCCGTCCTTCAGCCACGTGACAGAGGGCGCGGGACGTCCCCGCGCCTCGCACTGCAGCGTGACATCGCCGCGAGTGCGCGCGCGCACTAGCGGCGCTTGTTTAAGAGTTACTCGGGGAGCCGTCTGTTAGAGAGTGTGAAAATTAATAAAATATATTACGAGAGATTTTAAAGTCTATCCCGTTCATATATACATTTTAATAAAGTATTTTACAGCAATAATAATTTTAAACATAAATTGTAAAATATTTAAATGAAACTCTTAAACCGGATTAATCGCACATGTTTTGTTTTATACAACAAGCAACTCACCATGACGTGCAGCACGGCGGAATGATCGGCAGCGTCGAGCGCACTGGCGGCGCGGCACGTGTAGGCGGCCGCGTCCAGCGCGCGCGCCGCGCCCACGCGCAGCGAGCCCGAGCCCGACAGGTAGAAGCGCGAGTCCAGGTCGCTAGGGAGACGTAGTGTTGTGTGTCATATACCTCAGTAGTTCTAGAGGTCATAGATATTTAATATATAATATGTATACTTACTTCAGATCAATGGCAACTCCATTATTAAGCCACACCATCTCTGGTTTAGGGTTGCCATACGCTGCACAGTCGAAAGTCACTGAGGCACCTAAACATATAAAAAGTGTGCGGAAATAAAACATCTAAAGTAAACAAGGCTTATCTATGATTGCCAACATTTAATATATTATAAGGAACTGAGTCATTAGATATTATATTTTTTATTTTTTTTTAGTTTCACGCTTTCTCTTACATATAACACGTTATGCGAAACACTTCATTTTGTACTTTCTAATCAAATTAAAGACAATGGATGTGAAGTTACAGAGCTTAAATCCAGAAATTCTGTAATTTAAAATATTATTTGATGATGAAGTAAAATGTAAATTCTAGAGGCTGGTCGTGGCGCAGTGGTACAAATTGTGCTGCACAATCGACTGGTTGCGGGTTCGATTCCCACTCGAGGAAAGAAAATATTTATTTAT